>JANLJB010001288.1:3967-39723 GCA_026212285.1 Bursera cuneata | reverse complement strand
TTTTTTTTTTTTTTTTTTTTTTTTTTTTTTTTTTTTTTTTAGAGAAGATGACTTTTTGATGATGGGTCATTTTAACATGTGCCTTTAGGGTATATGATAAGAAACTTAAGTAGCAAGTAATAAATGCAAATTCACCATTTAAGGAAGTGACCATCATTTATTAACAATAAACATTTATTTAAAAGGCAAGCTTGCATTTATTACTTGTTGTTTTAAGTTTTTTATCCTATGTTGTAAGGGCACATGCTAAGCTAACTCTTTAATTATTTAATTTTTTTTCTTTGGGGAAGGGGAGGGGTATAGAGAGTCATGGTTCACTTTCAGGACCAAAGCCAAAATTTGAGTTAAATTTGTATTGCTGGATAACACAGCTAATTCCAAACAGAGCTTGAGATAATGAGGATTGTATATGGAAGCCAGTCGTGCAGTGTAAGACATACGTTGGATCGTTGAACACGAGCGTGTAATTTTATGTTGCTTGATGTCTTGTGTAATTATGTTACATGGATTGATTGAAATGGAGTTGACTGGTAGAAAACATAATTTAACAAATGTTATTATTCATGCATGATTGAATATTATAATAATATTCAACAATAATTCTTTGGGTTTTGAATGCACTTGCTTATTTGTTAGCTTGAACTAACATTTGCTATGTTTTTAATAAATTTTTGTGTGATAACCAGCATTTTTTGGTTGAGCTCAATGTTCTGAACTTTATGTCTTTTGAAGCTTGGAACTGGCTTGAGCATAATAATCTCAAAAAGAAATCCCTCTCTGCTAACAACGTTCGTGCTCCTTTCCAGTGGATATGTTTTCAGCTCCTACCGAGAGGTTCGATTGCTTATAAGAGTGACAATAATTTTTTACCCCCACTTTTCTAGTGGAAGTTGTGTTAGTCATCCTAATTTCTTTGCTTCATATTTTTGGCAGGTTAAATCTGTAGTGTTGCATACACTAAATCGAGCTAGATTCTCTGTGGCTGTAGATTCCTTCCTCAAAACAGGTTAGGATGAGTGTTCTACAGGCAGACGCAAGACAAATATTATCAATTTTTGTTTTTGGTCATTTTGTCTTGTTCCAAAATGGTTCAAATTACGTTTTTGTTATGAGCAGAATAAATGCACTATTTGATATAGAGTGGCATAATTGTGCTATAAATCCATTTGCAGGGCAAGTTCCCTCATTGCGAGAGGGAAATATGCAGGAAACTATATTAAGTTTTCCCTGGTTGAAGGATAGGCCTGTCGTCCTTGGTAAGTATAGGAAATTGTGAACTTGCAGGGTGTTTTTTTTTTCTCATTTAATTGCTGTTATGATCCTCATATATCTAACTTTGATCTGTTGGTTGTTTCACTGTTTGGCAGGATCAAGATTTAAAGACGCATTCCAAGACCCAGGTGCATATCTTTCAATAGAGCCTTTATTTGAGGTATGGCCCTTTTTGGGGAGGAAATGAATTTCAAGCATGGAATCTCTTGCTGGATTCATATGTTTTACAGTACCTTTTACCTCATTGTCTTGTATGTTCTAAATATTTGCTTTTATTCTATTATAGAAAGAGAGATATGTGGTGACATATAATCCTTCAAAGGGTAAAGTATATGCATTGCTCAAGGATCAGGCAAAGTCAGATGACATTATAAAAGCAGCATTTCATGTAAGATTCTTCGTTGGGCTATCTAATTGTTGGACTAGGTTAGAAGGTTTGTTCTTGTATTTGGTGTATAACAATACGATTTACCTTGCATTGCAGGCTCATGTGCTTCTGCATTTCTTACATTCGACAAATGGTCCTCGATCTTTATCCCAGAAGCAGGAGGATGGTCATTCAACCTTTGTGCCCACAACAGCTGATCTTGAGGCTCGTATTGTGGAATCATGTAAGATGGTCTCAACAGCATATGGGCTTTTCAAGAGTAAAGCTGCAGCACAGGTAAATTGACAAATCTAGTTTGCCTTGAAGAAGAATATTGAGGGTTTCAATATTGTATCTTTGATCTTGGCTCTGGATTGGTTTGCTGTTTGTTTGTTTATATGATGGTTGGATTTTATGCCAGAGGAGAAAAATCAGTTCCTGTAGGTCATGTAGATAATAGCAAACTTGATGAATCAATTAGTGGTTCCTGTTAGTCATGTTAGGCTATCAGAATTAGTCCTAGTAACCATCTTGAAATCACATCCAGAAGTACCAAAAAGTACCTTAAATTGGATCATTAAGGGCCTTTGGGCCTTACATTGATATCAGTGAATGGATACCTAAATTGTATTTCGCTAGTTTTCGGTGGACTATAAGATATAATTAAGCTTCTTATCTTTATTTCCCTGTAGGGTTGGAGGATGTCAGATTCGCTTCTTAATCCTGGCCGGGCACGACTTGTATTAGGTGATTAAATGGGTGAACATCCTCAAGCTCTTTCATGTATCTAAGGTTGGGTGTTAAATGGGCGAAGCTGGTTACATCCACGGACCTTCCTGACAACATACCGGTGAAGAAGAGGCCGACCATATATCTATGGGATCATGGGAACAACGAGTCCCATTAAGCATGATAGGTCTCCATGTCAATCTCCCAACTCTTTGCTGTGATTCTCGCGCTCTCAATCCTATATTTCCGAGGAAGATAGCATTGCTCACTACCGAGTGAAACTGATTGGCCGTTAGCACGAAGTTATGTTGTGTAGTATATATAGGAAGAATCATTCATTTATCTCTTTGAGAGGTCTTTTATTTTTATTTTTTTTGGTTGGGTTTTTTCATTTCTGGGTTTCCAAATATCTTCCCTCGTATCTTTCTTTTTCATGTTATATCTAATCAAAATGCACTGAAACCCATTTTGTATCAACAATTTTTCCATCTTCCCATCATTGCAGAGGTAAATATTCTGTTTTGAGTGTAGAAAAGCTTGGTCACATAGAGTTCTATTCTGCCTTCTGCTTTCTGCCTGTCCAAGGTGACAGCTGATCTAACTTCAAATCTCTGCTTGCTTATTGATTATCTACAACAGTAGCAGTAGCAACCTGCTATGCATTGCACACTTGCCTTTGGTCAAGCCAACACTGACGACATGCATCGCACATTGGTCTAATCTGGAGGGGTTGGTAGAGGCCATTTAAGTACTGTTTTCGCAGCTTTATTGGTTTCAACTCTCAATCACGTCCAGTCTGGGCTGCAGTGCCAGCGCCTTTGACAGTGTGCGCATGTGTGTGTGTCCTCGCCTTTACTGTTTATGCAAATTGTGGCTCACTTAATGCATCCTTCTTCTGCTTCTTCATCTGTCATTTCTTTCTTTTATACTTCATTTTGCTTGACTCGGTCTCATGTCTCTTTTTTCTCTTGCATTAGATGGTGCTTATTAAGGGGTTTGCTGATTTGTTTATCCATCATTTTTATTTTTTCATAGTCTTTTTTTTTTTTAATTTTGAAAAAAAAAATTAGTAGAAGTAGGAACTGATAAATATTTACCGATAGATTTCAAAATTACAACATAACTGACACCCCGGAAGCTGGGAGAGGCTGAGCTGGAGCGTAGAGCATTAACTCTTCTCGGTGGAAACCAAGAAAACACATGTGACCCCTTGAAAGCTTCGTGTCAAGTGGTGGATGGGGCCCTTCACCCTCGCCTTCATCTCATTGTTTTCATAAATTTCGGAAACCTCATATTTGATATGATATTTTAAATTATTTTTAGGAATTAAAATTTTATTGTTTCAAAAATATTTCAATCGAACTAAATATGATCTTATAGGAATTTGATAAGCCTAAAAAAATGGATGTAGAATTACCGAAATAACTGATATAATCAATCATTGGTATTACTTTTCCACTTGCACACTCTTTTACTTCTTGTATTGGTATGTCTTCATTATTTTTTTCTTATTGTTAATTGAGTAATAATTCACTTATTATTATTGTAAATAACAAACGTTTTCTCGAACACATATTAACACAAGAAAACAAGAATGATTCAAGACTGTTGCCACTTGCTAGCAATTCTTTGTGGATGACGCATGACAATTATTCAAAGGGCACAAAAGCAACACATCCACTACTCAATCCTTAATGTGGAATTGACATGGGGTCAACTTAATGGCAAGCAGCAATTGGCACGTTAAATATCTCACCCCAACCTCTAGCATATTTAATATGGTTCGGAAGATCATGGCTCCCCATTTAATACCCATCTTCAATGTGTCCCCTAAATTATCCATATTTATTCTCTATTTTGTTTCTTTGAATACAATACACAAAAATTTTCCCCTTCCTGCAATGCAATATTTCTTCTTTGGAAGAAAAGTAATGCATATGATGCTCTACTTTTAAGTTAATTTTCTTTGATAGATCATGTCTATATGCATATATATTATTAAAATTTTAGAAATGATTTTGCTTATCAATTTTCTAATATTGTTTTTAGTTTTTAGTTTTTTATTTGTTTGCGAATATGTTTACGTGACACTCCGTTAAGTTCGGGCTAACTAACTTAGGTTAAGTTTACGAAATCAATATCTTGTTCTTTATATTTTAACATGAACTAACATTAAATTTCCTAAATCTAATCAAAGAATGTTCAATATATATATATAGGCATCAAAATTTTAGTTTTGGAAACCTCTGGATCTAGTTATTTAGCTCAAAAGTCAGAAGGTGTTAATAAAAATTAGGTGTTGAAAGCATTTTAATGAGTGTTTATAGGCTTCTCATTCTCGATAGATTTGGTTAGGTGGAGTTGTAAGTTATGTTTGAGGCTTCATGATCATGTAATTAAAAATGGAAAACGAGGGAGATTAAAGGAGAACAATAATTAATTACAACGTCAAGATTTATTTGCTTAAGTATAATCTCGTAAGAGGTTATATCTAATACAAACTGATATAATATAATATGATTTGAAAAAAATAAATAAAATGAAACTAATTGATGTGACATTCAATTTTAACCTGTCTCTTATAAGAAGAATTTATTGGATTGTATTGAATTTTACTTTTATTTGTACTTTGAGAAGAAATGAATGGATAAGTACAAACAAATAATTCAAAATAAAACTTGGATCCCACCAATGTTGGTGAGAGATAAATTGAAAGTTAATGTTAAAAGAATGACATTACTATTTCTCCATATTGTAATATTAATGGAAGACACAAGAATGCATGTGAAAACAACTAATAAGAGATGAAGTGAGGCATGGTCTTTAACAACATCCATTTAATGAAAACATGTAAAATGAGACAGAGATTGTAAATCCTAACCCAATCAATAAGTTGATTACAGGGACTGATGAGATATAGACTAATAACCCAAATCCAATCCTATCCAACCGCAAATTGTCTTTCCTTTCTTTTCCTTTCTTTCCTGTAATTGTAATGCCAATAAGCAATCTTTTCTTCTTTTCTTCTTTGTTTCTTTCTTCTTCAATTTCTTGTTTTCAGTGAAAGAAATCCCATCAAAAAGGTGTTTGCGTGGGTTAAAACAATGGTAAAGAAGTATTAATAAACTCACCCAACTGACAAATATCCATCAAAAGAAGCAAATGTCTACCTAACACACTGAGTAACTCAGATTTGTCTACTTTAATAAATACTCTTAGCAAATGACAGATAATTACATCACAGATAAAACCCATCAGTAGCTCTTTATATTATAAATTATCTAAATAATAATTGATCAATTTTTATGGTTAAGTTTCAGATTTTTATCAACATATCTACAAGTCATGTTATTCTGTAAAATAACAAGCACTCAATTAGATATTTTCTATTTTTGGAGAATTTGTGTGCTAATTGGAATCTTGAACAAAGAAAAAAATTCAAGAAACTATTAATTGATATAGTTTAATCAAATCATAATCTGAACATTGGAGCAAAATGAAGAAGTTAATATTGCTTATAATTCTTTTTATATTCAATCAATATTTCAATAGGGAGAATAATCTGAGGGCAAGAAATGTCAGTTAGTACTGATTAAATTTGTCAAAAGCAAAAGCTAATTTGGCCTGAAACCAACAAAACTGAGTACAAACTATATATTTACCGTACTGTAGAATTTGAATTTTTAGGTGAATAAAAACCACTAATATGTAATATCTACCGCTGAACAAAGGATTCTACAAACAACAGCTATAATAGATATGGTGTCCTTTGCACAGCAGCCACTTTATAAGTATTTCTATGAAGAAGTGCAGCTTGTCCTTCTATAGAAGAACCAAAACTTTTGAACAATATAGATGCAATTACTATCTGATCAAGTGTAGTGTATATACAGTGTCTCTAGTCAAGATATTTTTGTTCTCATTTAGGGTTTATCTTTTTTTCTTAATAAATAATATTTGCAAAATTATCTGAAGAAAACATAAAATATTATAAACTGCATGCATACAATATCAAGTTTAGACATTAAGCAGGAAATAAATATTATATAAACCAAGAAGCTCTCCAATAGATATTGAAACATACATTAATACACATCTAGGAGTACTTGAAACTGCAGAAAATGCTGATGAATTCCATTTCTAAATGCTAAACGGATTGGCCATGATTTTAACCATAACTGATCATCGGAGCAGTCTCTACCAACCCAGTTGACCTAATCTACATTACACAACCAAATATTATTATGAATATTGCGATAAGAACTCAAGAAACTGCAGACCCCAAAGAGAAGATATTACCAAAAAATAAAAAAGAAAAAGAAAAAAAGATAAGTGTAAGGCAAGTGAATTGTTCCAGATAAGTAAGTGGGTAGGGTTAAAACACAAACTAAGAGAGAATGATAATGATGATGATGATGATGATGATGGTGATGATGATTAGGTTATGTAATATTAAGCAGTAGTGGTGGAAGGAGGGTTCTTCTTGGCTAGATTGTGCTTGTTGTTGTGCATCCAAACCTTGAGGACTCTGCGCTTGACACCAATCTCTTGGCAGAATTGCTGCACCACAGATTCTTCTTGCTTCTGAATCTTCCAACCAACTTTCTCGGCAAAGTTGAGCATTTTCTCCTTTTGTTCCTGTGAGAACTTTGTCCGGTATCTTTTCTTCACCATTTGGGTTGGCCTGGCCATTACCCCACCAACATCTTCCTGCTCATCAGACTCTGAAGGGAGGGACCCCATGTTGTAGGACATTATCATCTGGTGGGGAGGTGGAGGTGCTCGCGAGGATATAAGGGTTCCTGCGGGGTACCCTAGAGCTTCTGGGGGCAAAATATTCTTGTGGTGGCCTAGAATGACTTTTCTTCCAACCCTGTTGAGATGGTGAGGGTTGTGATAGCAATCACAAGGGGAGGGCACAGTCTCACCGTCAATTTCTTTTCTGTGGAAGTTTCTATGGCAGTTGCAGGCTGAGCAATTGAGTGCTTCAATGGTGCCTTCTTCTCCACTAGGCATGAACTCACCACACCCATCAGTGGCATTCCCTCCCATGGCAGCTGCATGGTTCTTGAGGCATTCTCTGTACCTAACCATTTTCTTGTAAGGCACATGGTCCTCTAGGTTTGTGGATATGGGGCCATTGGAAGAAATTTGGGGTACTGAGGAAGGTATGATATGGTTGTGGGGTGCAGGATGATCATGATGGATCATGTGCCCATGCCCATGCCCATGTCCATGTCCCCCACCATATGTGCTGTTTAATGGAATTGGGATCTCCGCTTCTTGACTTGAAAGTTCCATTTCTAGGTATCTCTCTCTCTTTCTCTTCCTTTGATTATTATTATTTTTTATTTTTGTGTCTTTTGTTTGTTTATTTGGAGACCAAAAGAGAAAGAACAAAGACAAGAGAGAGTTGGGATTGGGATTGGGATTGGAAGATAGCTAGCCTTAATAATGATTAAATTAAAAGTAGTGTTTTGCTTTGCTTTCCTAAAATCCTATTTGAGTTTTCTTGAAAATTACCCACTTTTCTAGAAGAAACAAACAAAATAGCTGGAAAAATTAATTATAATAAACTAGAACAACCTATAAACACTACTATCCATGACAAACCTTCTCCTACTTGGCACTAAGAGAAGAATTAAAAAATATATATAAATTCAGAAGACGAAGAGTGAGTAAAGAGATAAATGAGAGGGGGTTGAAGTGTTAAACTACTGTTAGAAGTGTGGTGGAGTCTAAGAGAGAGATATCTTAGAAGGCCAATAGTAATCCTTTTGAGAGATCAAAAGGACAAATAAAGCAACAAAAGAGTAGTCATCAACCACCTAGACTTTGAATACAGTGCTGTCCATCTGATTCAGCTTGAAAGGTCAACCTAGAAAAGAAGAAGAAGCAAATTCAATTCATGAGCATAATATTACTGTAGATAAACTAAACTACACAAAACCACATTCTTGAAAGGGAGAGAAGGAGAAGGAGTCTACAGCACTACTAGAAAAGAAGAATAATTAAGCAAATTCAATTCATGAGCATAATATTACTGGAGATAAACTAAACTACACAAAACCACATTCTTGAAAGGGAGAGAAGGAGAAGGAGTCTACAGCACTACTAGCAGCTCAAAATGAAACCTTAACAAAGGAGAATGATGATGCTGACTATCTAGCTAGCCAGAACTTTTTTTTTTTTTTTTTTTTTTTTATTAGAAACANCCATAACTTTTTTTTTTTTTTTTTTTTTTAGTAGAAACAGATATGGAGGGGAAGAGCTAAAAGGGATCAAGAAATTACCCTCATCATCATCATCATCAACTTCTGTTTGAAATCAACCTGGAACTTAAACACCTTGAAAATATAGCAAAAGCAAAGTTGTGTGAGAGAAGAGAAAACAAGTTTCTATATTACGATGAGAGGAAAAAAGAGAGAGAAGTGAGGGTTTGTGTATAAAAAAAACCTAGCACAAGTGGGAAGAGAAGAAGAGACAGGGAGAGAGAGAGAGACAGATGGAGAGAGTTTTGCAGGTGTGATTTGCTAGTGAAGCAAGCACTAAACATGAGCTTATAGTAGTGTGTTGAAGCCAAAAAGAAGAGAGAGGAGAGAGAGGCTATAAAAGCAGATTTTTTTACAGACCAAAGAGGAAAAACGGTGAGTTTTAGGATGTGAAATAACCCAAAAAAAAAAAAAAAAAAAAAAACCCAAAGGTGGGGGGCTTGNTTTTAAATAACCCAAAAAAAAAAAAAAAAAAAAAAACCCAAAGGTGGGGGGCTTGCTTTGCTTGCACTATCAGGCACCGAGTTTACGCCATATAGTTGTGTCAGAAAGTGGAGAGGACAAAAGAGAGAGAGCCACAAAAAGAATTGTTTGTTCTTCAAAGGAAAAATTACAAATTTACAAACTTGTGAAATCTTTTCTGATCTCGAATTGTTTTACTTACAAATAGTCCATTAAAGTTCAAACCTTGAATATATATCTGAGTGGACATGATTGTCTATATTTTTCAGGTAATGATCACCAAATATATATATATATATATATAATTTATTTCTTTCTAATTCTATCTAGTGTGTAAGTTAATCATGATATTAGACTTTTAAATTACCTACTTTTCCTGTTTGTCAATAGGCTTTGTAATGATATAATAGCTTGAGAAATAAAAGTCAATATTGTCGATAGATGAAGCTGTACATTTACCAAAGCTTTAATTATGAAAGATTAATATGCATGCAGCTAAAGTAGCGTTGCTCTTAAATTTCTCATTAAGTGGTGTCATGCTACTCATGTGAAATGTGAGTTTAATTTAGCAAGTAGAGTTGAAAACTGATACAAAAATGTCACAAATTGGAGCTAGATAAAATGTGGTAAAAAACAATGTAGTTTTCAAGTTTTTTTTTGGTGCACTTCTTCCTTTAACAGTCATGGCACATTTTGCTCTCTGAATTATGTGTTTAATTATCTGGTTCATCTCAGCCTTTAAAGCTTAAAGCAATGGAGAGAAATAATGGAGATTTTGTAAATTTAGTAGATGAAGAAAGTATGAAGAGTGATGATAAGTTCTTTGGCCGCAAATGGAAAGCTTGGCTAGTGGGTTTTTTCCTTCAAGCACCAGACATGCTGATGAGGGAAAAACTAATCATGGTTCTGCAGAAGCCAGCAGAGAAGGTCCTCAATAGTTTTGAAACTATAAACATATCTTTGGACACGTTCCTTCTGTAACATTTACCTGTGAGGAGTTGTAAATCGTCAACAGGATTACTCAATGTGACAATGATGTGTCTTTGGAATACTAAGCTCATTGCCTATAATATACTCAGATCATCACATGAACGGTTGGAGAGAGAGAGATGAGATACCAAAGGGAGAAAGAGTATTACATTTTAGATCGTTAGTGAATAAGATCTTGAACTGTTATTTCAATTTTGGGTTATTTCAGCTATAAAAACACATTTTGGATGAATTGTCAAGACATTTGTATAAAAACCAAAAAAAATAAAATAAAATAAAATCTAAGAGAGAATAAAATCTATCTTCCTAAACCTAAAACGGATAATATTTACTTGGTCACTACCGAATCCAAACTTACTAAAAAAATAGTACTCATAATTTTTCAATACTTATATTCTTGATGTACAAGTACTTCTTGGTTAATTAATTTCATAATGCAGTTTAGTTTACATTTTACAATCCTCACACAGGGTTTTTCTTCTGATGTTTAATTAGATAGAGTAGCATAACTACAGAAAACTTATAATTATTGCGTAATTATAACTAAGATCATGCATTACTATGGAAGTTTGCTTCAAAGAAAATGCCTACCATGAAAAAGAGCAAAGATGAAAAAGAAAAAGAATAATGTAATTGGTATATACATGTGTAAAAACTTTTTACAGATATTAGATTGATCATGAATTGTTGTTGTTGTTTTTTTAAATGTTTTGTTGCAAAGTTTTTCTTTTCACATCTTACATGGAGGAGACAATATTATTTAGTCTTTCCTTTTATTAAATTATTGTCCAAATCACTTTATTCTTTATTATCCTTGCCTTTATTCCACACTGCAGACCACATTTAGAGACTTTATCCTTCTTTAGTTTTTTGTTGTTATCTCTCTTGTCTCTTCTTCAAGTAATTCTTCCTAACTATACACTTTTTCTTTGTTGCTTTCTCTCTTTCATTCTTTCCTTTTTAGATTCACTAAAAATATATACAAGCTGCATAGAACAGTAAAGTCTTGTTATTTGTGATTCTCAATTAAAGTGTCTATATATATATATATATATGTATATCAAAAGTCACTCATTAATAAAACGAAATAAAAATATTCGTTTGACAAATGGACTATAGATTAGTTTAAACATGGAACAAAATTGATGTCAATTGTGAGTGCAATGATTAGAGTACTAATTATACTGCAAATGAAGCTATGAAGACAAATGGGTTCTCTCTTCTTGGACTTTTTCCATGTCGAAACATTGACATGTATCATTAAATTTGATGATTTTTTGAAAGAGAGTGGGAGGGAGAAATTAAAGATTGTGGACTGTGAAACTGAAGGGTTTTCAATTATGATACTACTGGAAAAGGGGTCCACAAGAATAAATGGTGTTGATGACACGACCTTGATCACAATTTTCAAGATGTTCAGAGCCAAATTTTTTTTTCTTTCCCTTGGAGAGGAAACACACATATCCATCCATCCCAATCACTGCCAACCCGAATTCTCTGTATTGCTTTGAGTATGTTGTGTGTCTTCAAACTTGCAATTTTTTTTTTTTTAATTTTACTTTAAAGCTTAAAAGATAAGATATCTAAACTAGAGATTTGGATGCCATTGTCTTGTTCTCAAATTTCCACAAACTTTAAAGCAATATATGGTACTGTTACGTAGATATTTAACTTTCATATATGATAGGTCTTTACTGATTTAATGCGCATTTATAAGATTTCTTGTAAATGTGCAAGCTTAGTATAGGTGCATATACGACATGACCTGTGGGGTACTGCCTCTACTTAGTAACTTTATAGTATCACCACATAAATTCTCATTGGATTTGGAATCCAACGGTTTCATATTTCTTATTTTTTTTTAAATAAAGATAGTTTTAATATATGCCTTTAACATTTCGAAGACCATTTAATATCTTTTAAAAATTATGTTTAATGAATAAAAAATTATTAATTAAAAATAATAAAATGATTGTTTTAGCGAAACGTATAATATTTGAGTGGTCTTTTACAATCTTTGAGAGTAACATGTATCTTTAATATATATGGTGAGACAATTTTTTAAGTGAAAATATAAGAAAAACGAACCTAAGGTTAAGAGAGAATTATTAATGTATCGTAACATTCCTTTATATATAATTTGTTCTTTTTAAGCTTAAAACAAAATCAAAGAAATTAATGTATTTTGTTTTCAAATTTAGTATTGGGTATTAACATGATTCTTAGAGCATAAAAGTATGTCCCCATTAAGAATCTTGTTATGGTGTTTTTCGGCGAACAATGACAAGGAAAAGCTTGTTATCATTGTCAATTTGTTGATTAAATCTAAGTGAAGATCAGTTAACTTTTTGCATAAGAATATACCTTTCTAATCTTATCTCAATATATGATTCCCAGCTGGTGAGGCTGCCCTTGTTGAATGATTAAGGTTTCTTTCCAGATCAATGAGAATAAGCGAATAATTTTCCCCTTATCCAACTAGAAATATCAACCTTTTTTTAATTTAACTCATAGGAAAGCTTGATGGTACAAATAGAAATTAGTTTGGTTGTAATTTATTGTATATATCAACATAGAACTTGGTCACATGAATTCAAGTTGCGGTAGTTGAAATATCATTCTATGCATTTATTCTGCCACTGATTAAATATTTGCCTCAATTTTCTTCAATGTTACCAACCAAAAAAAGAAAAAAAAGAAAGAGAAAAAGAAAAAAAGGAGATATTGTGTACGCATGATCATAAAATTAAGTAATTATATACTTTATTTTAATTGGAGGAAAATAATTAACTTTCTGCTATATCAAAAAAGCAAGCATTAATGTATTATTGGTCAACTAGCAAGATCGAATCCACAAAGAAAATATAAAGAAAGCTATAAAGAAAATATAATCAACACAAGTTGTCCCATATCACCACATATTACTTTCAACACGTCGAACCGACTTTCTTCTGAAAATCCCATCACCACCAACCACTTCTTTAGATTCGCTTTGCCTTTGGAAACAAAATCTTCTTGTTAACATTTCAATCATTTCAATTTGCAAATGAAATTAGTTAGTCTCGTTTCTTTCGTACATACCAAATGGGCTTCGGTTTTTTATGCTATTAATCATCTTGGCAACGAGAAACAATTATTTTATATGTTTCATTTAGTGTACAGTATGCATGTGATGATATGTGCGATAAATAATTATCTAGTTAATTAATTTCCTTCTATTCTTCTAATTTTGAGGTAAAATTGATGAAATTGCAATTGCATTACTTAATTAATTACCCAACTGAAAGCTTTATTGATCCTTTGTTTGACTAGTACTCAACATCAACATGGGTTCTTTTTACTAGAAATGAAATACAAATTATAGTGACCACCACCAATGAGGCATTATTCTTGCTAACTTCATACTCATTTGCTACTTTTTCTTTCTTTCCTTTTTGTTTTTGTTTCTTCAATTCTCTCTCTATGTACACTTAAGCATTGAGATGATCATTTGCTTTCTTTCCAAAAGTTTAACTGCCACCTCTTTGAAGTTTTTTGTTTCCTTAGGCTTGAAATATGCAGAAACAGCAATCTCTTTTCTTCAATTTGTTAGGATCTGAAGCTTCCGGGCTATCATTCTACCTCATTTTGCACTCATGGATCCTTATTGCTTCAAAGAGAGAGAGATAGAGAGAGAGAGCATTGACACTATTCTTAATTTTCATTTCTTTGCTTTTTTGTAAATAAGATTGAATAAATCGACTCTCGGATTCCGTAACTAGACCATATTACATGGTTTTCGGGAATTAATTTGTTGATTCTACCAGTGTACAACCATAAGTAACATTGGCTGCACTTTAAAAATGTTCAACAAACCACAAATATCTTCTTCAAACCCAACTAGCTAGTACATCCACTTCATTGATGACTACATATATTATTGATATTTATCAAATTTTTACAACCAATTTGATCTCCAAACTTGCCTCCAAAACAGGTAGTATAAGAACATCAAGATTGATAAAAAAAGAAAAAGAAAAAGAAATCAAATCACACAAAGAAGTACAATATTTAACATGGTACGGCATCAATTGTCTATATTCATGGATGAGAAGATAAATTTACTAGATCATAAATATACAAAAGTATAAGCGATTACACACAAAACCTGATATAATTTATTCAATACCTAACACTAACGAGTCATGAAATTATTCCCTACTTAATCCTAAAACTGTGTCTACATCTCTTTTATTTCTTTTTTCATATCCCTATAAGGGTGTTATTTTAGTTAGTCTTTTTATATTTAGTCCTCTTTCTCATTTTAGATATGATTCTCAACTTTTATATTCGTATGACTATACGAAGATGTTCTATTATTTTTAATAGGTGTAAGGCTCTTATTTTAATTCTATTTTTCAATGTTTTTAATTTTTTTTTTACTTCTTATAGGAGTTAACTTAAATTAAGAATTGAGCCACAATCTCAAATAGGAAACTAGCTAGCAATTCTGCAACAGATTAAACAAGACGGGGCTCTGGAAAACTAGATGTTTAGATAAAGTGAGGTACATAGTTGAAAAGCGCAGCAAATATGCAACACTGCATATGGTACCAATATGATGAAAGAAGAAGTAGAGTAATTGAGTGTGTGTCAGTTCTACTTGAGTTGGCTTGTTCTTGAGTACTTTTTCTAAACATCTTTCAAATATTTATTGGAGTTTCAATATTTATTTTTTCAGCATATTTTCTGTTTGATATATACGCAGTGTACATACATTAACAATGACGTTTCTGGGCTAATGATATTCAGCAGCGATATTAAAACACAGGTGCCTGATGCAAATGTCAGTCTAATAATTGTAATCGCGCCAGAAGTTTTTTTTCTGCTGTTGCTGCTGATGCATGCTAGCTCTCCTCTTTCCCTATTTGGATAGACTGTTAAACCAAGCAAAATCTATGCATTTGCTAAACGCATGCATGCACAAATCCAATGTCGATCCACCGGTAATTATGTATACAATAGATCTTATCAATCATTACTTTTGTAAACATGACATAAGAAACCACTTTGAATGATAAGTTTTTGTAAAATATACATATGTATTGTCAATTCAGACTCAGGTTATCGTTTAATACATTGTGAAGTAAAATATATATAAATCTCTTTTGTTCTTTTCATCGAATAAATTGATGAAATTAAAATTTTGCATAATTGGGATTCTTAAAGGTGAAGAAGCATTTAACATAAAAACTGACAAGTATTAGCCTAATTATGATATTCATATCACGTATGCGGGTCTTACAAATGAACTAATTATGGGAGAATTGAGAAAAATGATCCAAATTAAATGGTGTCTTTGAAAAATGATTATGTTTCTAATAAATTAGATGTCATAATTAAATACGATAATTATATATTTGTTGTCGGATTCTAAAACTCAACAGAAATATATATATATATATATATATAAAGGTTCTTTTGAATTCTTAAACTGTTGAATGTTAAAAACTGATAATAAGAATACATCTGTAGACCTGTTGGATGGAATCGTAACATCTAAATTTTTTAACATGTGATGATTTTTTAAACATTTTTTAATTTTAATCTTTTTTTGTTAGTTTTAATTAACTCTAGAGAATTTAAATATATAAATGGTACGTTATATTAAGTATGATACCATGTCATGGAACCATGTAATCTAAAACTTATAGCTAAGGACCCAATTTTAGTATTTAACGTTTATCATATATTAATCATGATTTTCAATATGTGTGAGAGAAGCCAATTACGTTACCATTACAAATACCAAACATATATTTCACAACAATATTGTATGCGGAAAGTACCAAATATTCCATAGAGTAATAGTGTCAACTTGACGCTCAAGAGCCAGCCAAGACTATTTGAGCAATGATAGAACAAATATGAGCATTGGTTAGAGTGTGCTTTCTGTCTTTGGGGCCCTCTACCTTATGATAGAATTAATAGACGAATAGAAATGTCAATTTCTCTTTGCTCTAGAGTTTTCGAAACGAAAAGCAAAGACAAGGCTAGCCGTTGGGAACATTCCCACCACTTTAAAATTTTTGTCTGGTATTAGAGACCTAAATGCCAAAAGCAATCCAAAGCAAAGCAAAGGTCATACATTTATATATTTATTTATTTATATACCAATATTCAATTTCATATCACTCACCAACTCAAAAACAATCTCGAAGGCATATAGCTAGCTAGGATTAGCATGAGATTCAAAGCAAAAGATTAAAAGTGTACCTTTCCTTTTACACAATCCGTTTGTATCCAACTCTCTCTTTAATTAATTTTTCTTCCTTGTTCCTTCCCTTCCCTGCCCCGCCACCAACACCACCTTCTCATTTCATGCATCATTTAGAATGTCATGATATACCAAATAAAATATAAAGAAACTCGATTTGAAAATATATCTACAATAAAGTGAGCTTGTTTGATTAGTAAGAAAAGGGTACATTTTTCTCTTGGGAAAACAAATGGGGACACCAACCTAGCCAGCTACGTGGCTTTTATTACTAAAAATCGTCATAACTTCTCATGAAATTTGTTAAACTTTCCAAACAACTAAGTCCAACACTCAAGCCTCACGAGAATAAAATTTATCCTTTATTAGAAATAAATTTGTTACGTGACGCAGTGGATTAAACATTTAATTTTCAATAAAAAGGGGACCGTGATACAACTATAACCCTATGTGTCCTTTAACTCGTCGGTGCTATTTTTTTGCATTAACATATATAATTGTGAAATGTTTGTCACTGTCGTAAATAAATTCTTCAGAATATAAGAATATGTGTAATTCCTCGATCTTGATTAATTTAATTTGAACAAGTCTCTAGGTTTCTTTCTCGTAACATAATTTTAGAGCTTTACGCATCTATAACAAAAGTTCATGGTCGATGAGCAAGGAGATCAAAAAGAGAGAGAGTTGGTCGATTTCTTGGGGTTTGGAAATTGATGATGGTGTTGATACAAAAGGGGACCATGGTACAGCTATAAAACAGTAACCAGAATAATCACCAAAGTTTCTTCCAAGATCCAATATAAAAGATATTAAAATATATGACAAGTTTTTTTATGATATGTGTTCAGTTGTTTAAGGATGAAATAGTGGGGAGAATATAGCTTTATTATCTTTTTTTTCTTGGAATTTTGTGTTTTGTAATCTCATGCCCTTTATTCTCACATCCGAAACCAAAATGGCCATATCCTGAAAGAGAAAGGTGAGACCTTTAGAGGACAGTCAACAGCTTGATCTCTCACTTTCTTAATTTCAAAATTCTAATTTAATTGTGCAGCATCTTCCTTTATCCCTACTACTTTTGTATATTTGTCTCTTATTCTCTCGATATATAGGAAGAATAATAGGTCATCCGCTAATAAAAAAATAACAATACCCTAATAGATGCGTATATTATTAAAATTTATGTCAAGCGATTAATAATGATATTAACGTGATACGGTAATCATACCATTGAAATACTATCTAAAATGTATAAAGAAATTATAGATGTATTTGCAAGGTTTCTGATAGAATATATATATCAATAGAAATTAAGGGTTGTTTTTATCGGTTTTTCCTTCCTTTTTTTTTTTAATAAGATCTGTAAAATTATTAACTAAGAAAGGAGAGGGATAAAAGTAATATAAAGAAAAAGGAATGCTAATCAATAGCTTTTAGTTCAACAGTTTCGCATGGATCCATCACCATCAACAGCTAGCACGACAAATATATAAGACATAGAACCCACCTGAGAGTACTCAGTTGACTCATAATTACAATTACGCTATTATAAGATGTGTAGATTATATAATTACATAAAAAAAAAATGTAATAGTAGTATTCTTTGATCAAATTGAATGCAAACAGGAGTAATGAGGAAACTCATAAATGTACGTGTAACTCATTAATGCCAAATGGGTTATGAGAGAGGAAAACACGCAACTTTGAGAACCAAATTTATGTATATAACATGTCTTGAAAGTGGAATCTCATAGCTTTCGATCATAAAAAAAAAAAAATATATATATATATACGATAGCTTTTCACTACTGAGCTTTCATCCCAAATTCTATCAAATTAATGCACGCCTCAAGGCTCATGTACGGCAGAGACCTTTCGTGATCCGATTAGCTTCTTCTTCTGTTCATCATTTCTCGCCACAGTCAATACTCTACGTTTTACAGATAGTCACCTCTATGCAGGGGCGGACCATGGTGTAGCCTGGCCTCGATTCTTTAAAAAAAAAAAAATTTCAAGTATTGCAAAAATATCGTTTTTTTCCTTGACGTTTGATTAGATAGCAGTATAATCGCATAAATTTCTAAAATATATAAAAATTCCTGAATGTTAATAATTAAAGTCTTGGAGAGGAGATTATACATTTGGAAAGACTTTAATAACATTTGTTCTTCCTATAAAGTATATGGTCATCTTATTTCTAAATTTTAAATCTAAAATTTTTATAGTATCTTGTAATAGGTTTTAGACAATTAAAAATATTGTATTTAAAAAAAATATTATTTTCTTTAAAATATTACTAAAATTTTTCTAATAACTTTTAGCCATATGACGAGACAATTAGAACAATTCCGAGATTTTTTATAGAAAATTTGTAAAAAATTACACTCTAAAATACTAATTTACAATACTGTGTACAAATTTTATTACTTATTAATTATTTTATTTAAATGAAATACTAAATCATGTAAAAAGAACTATTATACTTAAAAGTTTATAAATAAGGGTTCCAATACTTATATTTAACATTCCAGTAGAACCTTAGACTTGGAGAAACACACCTCTAAATCCAAATCCTCCGTCATTAGATTACACCATTTGGGTTCTTCTTGTACCGATATGCAGTAGACTTGATCCTACTTTTGCATGGCGTGAAGCAATGTATATGAGAAAAGGAAAAAAGAGAAAAAAAAAATATTATGCAAAGAGAGAAACACAATAAAGAGTGAATAGATAGATAGATACATAGATGTGTGTGTGGGTTGGGTGGTGAGTGGTGAACTTTATTGCATAATAATGCGAAGCATGATGATAATTATTAAAGAGAGGATGGGAAAGGAGTGAGTTATAATAATAATAAGATGTCAAGGCCGATCTCTCTCTGCATTTGCGTGATCCCATAAAGAGACAAAGAGGGAGAGAGACGCATGCTTAACCACGCATGAACCGAGAGGAAAGCTATGTCTCTCTGTATATATTCAATCTTTTACGTAATTGTAATTGCTTGTATGTACAGGTCCCCACCCCACCACATTCTTCATTTATGTATTTACTTAGAGAGAATCCTTTCATTTTCTCCTCCATCCCGTTTATCTTTTTTGGCAAAACCAAGAAAGGAAAAATGGATAATGCTTTACAAATTTTATCAGTTTTCTTTTGTTTTATAAAATTAAACATACAAATAGAATATTACATCTAAAAAACGATAACAATAGTTGATAGGAATACATGCCAATAATTGTGTAAGATAATCAAATTTAAAGGGATGAAATGAAAAATAATCAAAATTTTAAAAATTTTATTTTTTCTAATTAAAATGGGTCACAGTGGGACTCATAGATATTGATTCGTTACCCGTTAGCCGATTACGAGCCTACCGTCCACTATACTTGGCTAGCCCATAAACCCGTAATGGGCTAACAGGCAACGGTTCAATATCTACCGATCCAATGGTTACCCATTTTGGTTTAGACAAATCAAAATTCTTAAAATTTTCATTATTTTTATTTCACCTCCTTGAGTTTGATTACTTTTGTAAGTCTCTCGAATACATATATCTAATAAAATCTTAATATATATGTATTTATTTTAAACTTATTAGTTATATATGATATTCTTTTAGTGGGTCGATTCTAAGATACAAATATGAGTTAGTATAGATGAATCAATATAGTAAAAATGTCTTTAACTTCAATTTATGAAAATTTTTATAAATTATAATATTTGACAAATTCATTTTAATAACCGATATAATAAATTTAAATAAACATTTCTCTTGTAAGTTTGACATCAACTACTTAATAGCTTATACGAATCTTAATATTATGGCACATTAGTTTGTAATGACGAATACTTGTATATAAAAGTCTCTACGAGTAGAATTATTCCTTACCGAATGACACAAATCTACAAATTACACTTTGAGATTTTCTTTCTTAACCATATTATTAAAAGGGATTTTGTATTATCCATCTTAAAATTGTAATAGTACAAAAATGAAAACTAACATGCAGCATGCAAACTAAAAAAGAAGAGGAAGAAATAAAGAGGGAAAAAGAGATATTGGCTAGATCAAAGGGGGGTTTGGGGCAGTGCTGTGCTGCTCATGCATATCCACCCATGTGGGTAACCTCTCTGCATCTCAGAAAAAGCACTTTGTGGCCAATCACAAGCACACACTAAAGCCTGTTGTCTTGTGGGTAAAGTTAAAATCCAGTACTTTGTAAATGCCATTATTGCATGTAAGAGATTATTTTACTTGATCATTTTTTGTTTCTTCTTTTTAGCAGAATTGATCTTCATTGGATTTGCACTAGAAAGTGTTAAGGAGATAGTACATCTGGGAAGAGAGAATCAGTGTTTGCGTGTAAGAAAAACCCAAATGCAAATTATGAGTTTTTTTCAGTTTTTAGTGGCTCTTGGCTGCTTGCAGCAAGCCTGCAAAAGCAGAAGCTCTTGCATGTTTTTGGATAAGTGCTTTCACCACTGTTTGGACACATGAGCAGAGAGCATTTATGGTGCTTAGCTTCATCTTCAGAAAAGAAAAACTTTGCCCCTACCATTTACAATAATTCTATTTAACACTCAGTAGTTTTGAAAATTTCACAAACTCGCCATAAAAATCACTTTTCAAGTCATGTTTTCATCCTATTTGTTTATCAATTAAAGAGTTGACGATTTTTTTTTTTAAAGAGAAAATATAATAATGTCTATATACTAAAAAAAAAAAATTGGTGTGAAGAGTGTTTTCACGGATGAAAATAACTTTGACAAGAGGAAAGGGTAAAATAAAGTTACCACAACCCTTTTGGGGGATAATAGAAATTGCCCAAAAAAGAAACTGAGCCATAGAATCCTGTGTCTGAAAGACACTCTGCACAACTTCGCACAGTTGCTCTTCTTCTGCATTTAAAATGAAAAGTTGTCTAAAATTTAACTTCCACAGCTCTCTGCAAAGCCTGCGTGCATGTGGTGTGAAAGGGTAATGAGATATCAGAATTCACCAAAGTTACAACCAAATATTACTGGTGCCATACTTCTCAGTATTAGTTTTGCAATGTTTGTTGTTTGCTTCTATTGAGCCTGACATGTTGATCAGGTTAGTTCATTGCAGACATGAACCAACACAAGATTCGGTTGTTTAAGCCATACACCATAGATTATCCGAGTACCCTTTTGCCTCAAAGAAGATTTTGGTGGATTGCCTAAATCTGTGTAGGGTATGCCCTCTAAAACTTAATATTGTACAAGATCAAACAAACTTGTTGCCCCATGGATGATAATGGAACCGGACCTATAACGACTCATTCTCACATGGTATAACATTATCCACTTTAGATCTGAATTTTTATAGTCTTGTTTTTGGACTTCCACGACAAAAGCTTTAAGAATATTGGGCTTGGGTGTTACAATCTACCCTCTAAAAAATTATACGTCCTCGTGCAGGCAAGCTCAATAACACGTCGTGGGAGCTATTACCAACATATATCCATTACACAAGCAGGAGATAGTAGAAACATTAAGGCCATGCCTATCCAATAAAACATGCAAAATCAATAGCGCTTTGTTGGGCCAACATTATCCAAGTGGATTTACATCTGTGACAAATTGTAATACGGATTCTCCCCTTGACTAGAATCAATATTGTAGGATAAGCAAAGACTTAATAGTTGCCTTGAGATGGCTTAATGCACTTTCAGACCAAACATAGCCCACCTACAACAGATAATAATGATTTCATGATCGTGTTGAACACTTCTGCCCTCAGTCATGTTAAATCCCAGGCTAGTAGTCTCATTATAAGGGACTTTGAACACATCTTGTTTGAGTAAAACTTTCCTCATTCCTGGCAAGCAATCACTTGGTATTGAGGCAATGCTTACCATTGGTTGATTAATAACCCTAGCCAAATATACAGTAACTATTGGCTCACATGTTCTTTGGTAATTTCGAAGGCATAAATATTCAGCGCACAATCAATAATGAGGCTGCTTTAGCACCATTTCAAAAAATTTCACCACAAATGACCAAATCTAAGAGCTGTAATAGGCATTGGAGAGAGAGTTGTAAACTAATTAAAGCCAAAAAGAATATTTCCAGTTGCATATATGTTCCATAAGAATAAATTTTACTCCATTTACAAATGATATAACCAACAGGTCAAAGTTTAATAGTCACCTATATCTTGGAAAAAAGGCTTTGAAGCCTATTCAGATTAATATACAAGGATGGTAATACGTTGATCTCAGTAGGACAGATTACTTCATCGAGAGAAAGGTATCAGTTGCCATATTTATGTTATGGAAAACATATTTGGGCACTCAAAAAAAAAAAAAAAAAAAGTTGCATAACTACCCAGTTTCAGTAACATACAAAAAACCCAAGAAAAGACCTCAGTTCTTGATGAAGATTTTTCGGAATTCATCATTGGATTTCGGCTGCTCATCTTCCCCCTCTGTTTTTGGATTTCTTGCAGGAACACCAAGTGGTCTGACGTTCCTTGGGACCGCGAATGTGTTCTTCCCCTTCAGCTGAACATTGTCACCACGTTTATGAAAAGCAGAGTTTGGAGCTGAAGGTGCTCTCGACTCCTTGGAAGTCTCAATAGATTGTTCAGATGTATTTCTCCCTGTATTTCCAGTATGACTACTACTTTCAGCCGCTAGTTTAACACGAAGAAGAAACAGAAGAAGCACAGGGGAAAGAAGTCAAACTATCAAAAGTGGCACACAGCTTGAAGGAACCCAAATTACTCAGAAATATTGCACGTTTCTCGAGCATGAACTCAAGAGCAAGGATATAATCTAAAGGATTTGTGCTTGTAATAGTTGCTCAAGATAAAAGATTTCCTTTTTGTCATTGCATTTTAACAAAATTTTTTTTCCAAAACCATTATAAATCATGAAGACAGATGGTTGTTTTGAGAATTTTTATACAGAGCCAAATATACATGCATGCATGCACAACACAGGCATATGTTTACTTTATTGCTGCTTTGCGGGCTTCAGTTTCTACACAATTTCTAGTATTTTTTTTCCTTTATCCAAAAAAAAAAAAAAAATGAAATGTTGCTTTGGTTCAAGTGTTATATTCTTTTTTTTTTTTTAACACTTCGACCTGCATTAATTGCTATTTTGAGGTGGACGGCCGGTTCACCATATTAGTCTATTCAGATTATTAGTAAAACCAATTTCTTGTTCTTATCTACACTTGCACACCCTAAACGAAGAAGAAAACAAACATATGTTTGCATACATGTAAACCATCATACTGTTGGAGAATAAAAAACACAAACATGCATGCATTCACTCACAGGGTAAGAATAATTTAAAACATAACTACACCTTGCCTACCATGTTCCACTGGGGCACCAATACCAGTAGAATCCTTTTTCCTTTGCTTTGGATTTGACCTTGCAATACTTAGCTTCTTCCCAAGAAACATCTGCTTGTTCTTTGCTAGAGCTGAAGCAAGGTGTGCATCATCGGTAAAATCCACATATGCCAGCCCCTTCACAAAATCCATCAGACATATTCAATATGCAAACTTGAGTACATGACTGATGAGAAGTAAGAAGCTTAAGCAGCTAGCTTCAGACCTCTCATTTGAAGCATGTAAAACACAAAGAAAAAAGAAAGATAAAAGGGATGAGAGAGAGACCCTTGATTTTCCAGTAAACTTGTCACGCAGAACTCGAACAGAGACAACCCCACCAACATCACTGAATAATTGATGCAGATCTTCAATAGTTGCCTGCAAATATTGTTGCCATCAAAATTATGTGTATTTGCTTATCCAGCAGTGACGAAAAAAGCCAAACTCCTCAAGAAATTGGATAGAGCACGAGGGAAAGAGTTTGTTTGTGTACTTGCCTTCAAGTTAAGATTTGATATAAATGCAGTACACTCATCCGTAAATCCTTTGGCTCTTCCAGGAATCGAGTCTTTGATTTGCTGGTCGTTTGGGCGCTTCTCAACCTTTGATTTGGTTTCTTCCACTTCATTTCCTTCAGCTAAGTTCTGCACATGACCCTTGTCCTTCCCATGCATCTTCTTTGGGTTCTGGACTGTATTTTTCTGTCGCTTAGCCGCGGATTGTTCATCAGTTATGTTTGAATCTGGTTTTCTCTTTCCTGGACCAGTTCTTTTAAGTGAATGCTCTTTCTGATCTATTGATTCAGGTACAGACTTGGATTCCTGCTGTAACCTAAATAGTTGCAGCTCTTCCAGACGAGGAGTAACCTGAGAACTTAAACAAAAGACAACATATTCACCACCTGTTTCCTAGTGTGATGAGTTAAAGCAGCAACGAGGCATACATTCAATAACACTGAAGTAGGTGCATCAGGGTTCAATAATGTCTTTAAAAAGAAACCAATATTCATAACACTTAAAGGAGGCATGCTAACACAAGACAAATTTTCTGCAATCATCCAAAGACAACTGCTATCATGGCACAGTTCAGTCAAACATAAATGTTTACTAGAGAAGGCAGACCCAGTAATAAAAATAATATTAGAGAAAAAACTTTCCTGCTTCCTAACATTTCTGTACATATTAATCCCAATAGCACTTCATACATACACACCACACTGAAAAAGACAACAGGTGGCCAACCGGTATTTAAACGAAGAATTAAGACTCTAGCAGGAGTATGTACCTTTTGTACAGAGTGGTCATAATCTTCAAGCGAACCATATTCCCTCTCAAACCGCAACCAGGAGTGGCATATGTCCTGAATAATTCTGTTTTTTAGGAAAGGAATGTATCAACTAATCCAAAATGCAGTACATAGCAATTGAACAAAATCTCCACTGGAGTTGTGGACCAAAAGAACATTGACAGATATCCGAATTCCCAAATGATATTTTTAACATCCTAAGTATCTTCAGATTATGTATCGAGATTTATCTATGGGATCATATAATATGCATAAGAAGAGGCGTAGATAGTTGGCAAACAATGAGATTAAATACAGACAATAATGATGTAAGATGAAAAGAACAAGGTAACATTTTATCAAATTAAGCACCAAATCAATCATAGAAAGGAGAAAAGACTAATCCTTACTTAGCCTAAAATATATTTTGACATAAACCTAAAAAATTTAAGCATGAATTATAAAACTTTTCTTTAAATATATTGGAACTGGTAAAGGCATCAGCCTATTCTGTTTCCAAAACTAGTCTGTTTCTATAAATTAGGTGTGCTTGCTTCCCAGATGTCGCTATTCTTTCAGAGTATATCAGTACACAAAAGTTTAGAGTGACCAAACTGTCGTGTATTTTTAAATAGCTTGACTTCTACAAGATGGTGCCTTATATCATCCAAGTATGATTAGCTATTCAACATGAGATGTAAATCCATTAAGATTATAATGCCCAAATAGATGTTAAGGCAGCTCTTTGAAATAATTATCAAATGTAGAGCATGGTTCTATGTTAAAAGTTCCAAAGATCTCCTAAAATTGCATGGCTAGATAACCCAACATTTAAATGAGACCTTGAGTTAAACCACTGAAACCATAACTACACACTGTGTTTGGTTTTAACTTCCTTGGGCTTATTTTTCCAGATTCATATGTAACAAAAAGAAAATTAAAAGAAGGCATGTTTGCTTTGTAGGTGACAGAGATCAATATAATAATCAGCTAATTTTATGAAAGAGTTGCTACACATACAAAGTTTGTAAACAAATTAATGTAGCATCACTCATTTATTACCACATCATCCATAATCATTTATTTTTTGACTTTATTTTGGCTCGTCCATTAATTATGTCAAATTAGTTTGTACATCAAGCATTATTCAGTATGAAATCCACTCTGCATTTTTTTTCTTAAATATTATTATAAATTGCTAAAAATACCCCTACTGGAGGGGTGTCTTTAATAAAATATAATAAGGAGGTTTTTCATTTTTCTTTTATTTATTTATTTTTTTCAATAATTGTTTATCTAACTGTTGATTAATTAAAGCTCCACTGTAAACTGAAAGCAAGTCCTGTGAAAGAAATATACCTCTGAACCCATCCCAGTAAATCTTTTACTGTAGCATCTCTTGTAAATGGACCTAGCTTCACTTATATGATCCAATTCAATTTCCATTGCTATATAACCTTGCCAGGCTTCCACCATTGAGCCACTGCACAGACAGAGAGCAAGTACCATTGAAATATTACAAAGACAAATAAACAATTAATAAATCACATGGAAATACATGGAATAAGAAATTTTGCTAAGCACTGCAAATGACAAAATGAAATTTGGTCAAACCAGATCTTCAGCAGGCTCTCCCAAACACCACGAGCTGCAGCGTAATCTTTTCCCAACTTTAGTTCTAAACGGGCCCAATAAGCATGCAAACGTAGAAAAGCATCTGTATTCTTCATATGTTGTGATAAGTAATCTGATGCACGCTGAAAGTAAGAAACTACATTGTTAAAATTCAAGTACATGTACTACCACAAAACGCACGAAGTTTGCAAATTTCAGTGGCATTCTAAAGAGACATATTATTTGTTTATAAGAAGAAATTTGAATAAAATGTATAACAGCAATATAATATCACATGCAGACTAGAATTCAAAGATCCATAAAGATATCTTCTGTTGATGCAAAGTATTCTGAAGAAACTTTGTCTCATTGTCCTAGTGAAGTTGATATTAACACCGTCCAACACAAAAATAAAGCCAATGTATCAAAATCTAGCAGCTACCAAAAGCCATCTACAAGTATTAAGGCTACTTTTCTGTAACTTCTACTTGATATTTAAAGATAATATAAAAAACTATTCTACACAGACTATTAATACTTCACCCTGGAAAACTTGTGTCAACCTGTCAGCCTACCACACCGGACACAGGCAGAGTTGCTGGAAACAATTTTAGTGAAAAATCACTTTCCAAAGGATTAACTATGTCAGATACCATCATACCTGACACTGCCAAAAGATGCATGTAACTGCAATCATAATTAGCCAAGAATCCAACAACAAAGTAGAAAACCTATAATTACTTCAATAAAGCTTAGCCTTGTCAGGACAAAGCATTTTTCTCGTGCCTTAAGACCTAGAAGTCAATACCACACCTAAATTAAGATCTAAAAACTCTCAGTAAGCTAACCGAAGTGATGCATGGAAAACTTCTCAAACTATTATGATGAAGACCCCAATAACACAAAGTAAATATATCCACATAATGTGGTCAAAATGGCACTATAATAACACTCTAAATAAAGTTAAGCAAAAAGACTTTTCTTCTCACTCTGAAGATTAATCATTACTTGATACCTATACTCAAAGGAGAATATATGCCTGGACACTAAAAGAGTCAATTGGCAACTAGCTCCACATCCCCTGTATCCATAATTATCACGAATAGAGCATGCTACTTATGTCTTTGATAAGCTGCTATTTCTTGACATTGAGTAAAAGAAATCTTAATAAAGAAATAGTGAACAGAATTAATATACAAACCTGAAAGGTTTCTCTTATCAGTGAAAAGTTCAAGTCACCCTCTTCTCCACCAGCTAATAGAATTCTTCGCCTCAATCCATCTACTCGAGTAAGAAATAAATCTAGGTACTGAAACAAAGAGAGTCAATTAACAAGGATGTTTGATGCATAAAAATTAGAAAAACAATTACAAGCTAGACAGAACATTAAAGCAAGGAAAGCAAAGCAGACAAAAGAATATCCTTACCTCCTCAAAGGTTGAAAAAGTGCATAGCAGGGACTTCTCAAAGACCTGAAATTAGATATGATAATCTATTTAATAAGAGGTGTAAACTTCTGTATAAGTAATCGCAGTACAATGGAATTCCAAGACTGAAGTTTGTTAAACTTCTTTCCAATTAGGCTAATTTGAGAATATCTCTATAATTCTCAACAGTATCAAGATAAATATTAGTTATATATAATAAAGGAAACATGGTGAAGCCACAAAAAAAAAGGGAATAAGCGTAGAACACCTCAACCTAGACCAAGAAATTATAATGCAGAGACCACAAGAGAGACTGGAAGCTCTGGTTGGGAGACCAGGAAAACAGTTTTAGGTCACACCAGTGCGTCCAGTATGTCGCTCTGACTACTAGAAATCTATAAAATAAATAAAGGCATGCCTCTCTGACATTTGTGTCTGAATCTGTAATCATGTCAACAGTCATATCAAGATTACACTTTTACGGAAAATATTATTGCATTTAAAGTAAGGAACTAGGTATCTCTTCTGAATTCAATTCCAAAACTCAAATGCTCACCAAGAGGAAACCCAGGATATAAAACTAAATTGCACCCATGACAAAAACAATTACATGTTAGAAATTGGAAAACAGCAGAGAGACAGTGGATGCACATCAATAAAATTCCTCATAGATGGTATAGATTTGCATTTACCATTAGAGAAGTTGCAATGGATGAAAATAAAAGCTGGAACAGAGGAAATATGCACCTGAAAGCTAAAAAACTGCATAAAAAGGAAGGGTGTCTCCTCTTCTTTATTAATATGAAAATAAATACATATCCTCCTACCAGTCTTACATTTCTTATTTTCATAGATTTCCCATTTCTTTATACCTCTCTTTTATTTCCTTTCCTACTAGTCTTCCATCACAAATATCCTACTAAATTAGCCAATTTATGAGATAAAGTCTCACTACGATACTCAATAATCTCTATGCTTCAAAGAACCAAAGTTATATTCATCCATAAGGAAAAAGGGAAAAAGAAGGAGGAAAGAAAGAAAAAGAAAGGGTAAGATAAAGGGAAACAACTAAAACCTACAGTGGATATCTCTTTCTCAGAAGCACGGCCACGCTCCAACAAAAGCATAGATCGAACCCAAAGATCACCAACCCAGGGACAATTTTTTGTAGCCCTGTAATAAACATCTCTCACAACATTGCCTACCTGAAGGGCAAAGGTGGCAATTAATTACTAAAATTACAAATAGCAGCATCATAAAGAATAGAAAAAAAAAATGAGGGGAAACCTTCAAAGTTTTGTCCAGATAGCGAGTATAATCAAGCCAGAGATCACTTGAAACAGGAAGCTCAGTGATAGCACGTTCATAAAGAAGTTGCACTCGGGCCGGATCTCCAGAAGACTGTTCAAACTTCAAGTATATCTGCAAAAGTAATAATAATATAGCACGTACGGAAAGAAAAACAGAAGGAACATATTAATACTCTGCAAGTTCCCTCTTCCCTACCAACCCCCCACTACCCTAACCTCAAAAAAGTAAATAAAAAGAGAAAATCTTAAGTCTAAAGTAGACATAACCAACATATCATAGTTGAGAAAAACAGCATAACATACCATACAAGAAAGAACATATCAACTGAACTATAGCAATATTTGTACAGTAATATCAGATTCTGAGAGTAAATGTCATATACCATAAATTTTTGAAATTTCTCTGAGTCAGATATATCCTGCCTCGAAATCTGTTCTTCAAAATCAGCTCGAACATTATACATCTCCAATGCTTTTTGGTATGCTGATGCAACATTCGAAGGAATCCAATCTACATCACTTGATTCAACATCAAAAGCAGTCCCCTGCTCAACCTCCCAAGACTTGTAGGCAAGAAGTGTTGACCTCAAGCTAGCAAGGGGGACAGATAACTGACGGTGAAATATACTTCGAATGCGCTGAAGCTGTTTTTCTTTCTCCTGCAAAAGAGTAGTAATTTTCTTGAATGTAAATTTTGAAAACAGATACTTTTCTTATATCATTGCACTTCATATGGAAATGAAAGTAACAAAACCTAAGAACTAAACATAATAACAAAATGGAGACCCAAAAAAAAATGATAAAGTGGATATGCAATTTGAGCCATGAATTTTGGAAATATTAAGGAAGACTTCCGCAAGCAAAACAAACCATAAGGTCGGAAGCCTTCCTTCAAATAATCAAGTAAAATGAACCACTAGGTATGAACCCCTTTCTGCACTTTTTTAATAAGTTACCATTTATCATAAGAAAATTCTGACCTTAATGTTGGTCTTATCAATGGCATGAAGAATAGCTTGCTCAAATTCTATGTATGCTTCCCAAATTTTACTCCCTTCCACAACATGCAAACCAGCAGCAGTTATAGCACGCTCAAATAGATTTCTTGCCTTTGAAATGCCAGCCGGTGAACATTCACGTACAGATGGACCATATTCTTGCACAAATCTTAAGTAGTCACACCAAAGTGAGACAGACTGCATCAGAATAAAGTATAGTCACTTGCCTTCAATTTCAAAGAACTACTATGTTAGAGAACTATAGAGAATGGAATTAACAAATCTTTTCCATGATTCCACCTATGCATCCAAAAATGTACTTGCATTAGCAAGAACTCTATTTGCCACATAAGGAAGGAAAAATATGATGACATGAAATTGAAACTTCCAAGACAGTAAGGTCTCTTTGAAAAATGGATTTCTATAGTCAACAATTTCAAAAAAGTTATCAAATTGCACAGGTTGGTAGAAATATTTGATGAAGCTTTTTAAAGGATAAAAGCACCATTACAAATGTAAGGAATATTGATATCTTTTCCGAATTACATGGCCAACATTCATCCCTAGTATAGAAGTGAAAAGTATTGCTCTTGTGCCACTGTATCATCAGTCATAAATTGTTGAATGATTGAGATGGACAAAAGTTATAAATCTAGCCAGATGAACTTTTCTTTCATCAGGAGCAGTTTGCAACATTTTTGATAAACAAATAAATAAAAATACTAAAACAAGCAAGAGATTGAAAGATCACCACGCAGAACCCCACGAATCAATTTATTAAATGAATTCAAAACTATAATCATAACAAAAACCAACCAGATAATCAGAAACCCCTCTTTCATAAATCTTCTCGATCCCCAAAAATGCTTCAGATCTGCATAGTTAGAACAGAAAATCAGCAAGTAACACAATTTTAACTTAAAGGAACAATTAAAAAAAAGTCAAACCATAGGTAAAAATTTACGTAGCCGTCATGTACAACTAGAAAAGTACAAAATCGTGATATTTACCTAAAACAACCCTTATTTTCAATTAGAGGATCACTTTATTAAGAGAAAGAAACACTAAAACTAATTTTCAACCTAGCGCTTCATTTTCTTTTCCTTTGTCTTTGCTAAAGAATGAATATACTTGTACTAAGAGAAATGCAATTTGCAAGAGGGCATGCAAGTTTTCCATAAAGAGAATGACAAGATGCCTAAACGCCNCCCCCCCCCCCCCCCAAAAAAAAAAAAAAAAAAGCTTTAAAAAAGAAGTATAGCTCTAGCTCAAAATCTACAAAAAGTTCTCAAAAACCACAACGTATCAAAAGCTTCCTCCCTAGCCAAGCTATCGCTGCTTCCTAGCAGTCATGAATGAAAAAGAAATAGAATCCCCAAAACTCATAGTAAGTAGAGGCCCAGAGGAATCCCAAAACTTAATTTCTTCTACTTAATTCAGTCAGCATTCAGAGTTCCAATCATAGGAACATTTGAGCCAAAGTTAAGTGAAAGAAAGTTGCATAATTTTGCATTCAACATCTTGTCCAATCACTTAAACGCCAAAACATAGATACTTTCCTTTGAATGGTTTCGCTTTCTAGCAATCAATTGTTTAATCATAAAAACAAAAACACGAACAAATTGTATTTGCCCCAAGCAAAAAGTACCCAGTTGAGAGAGAGCCTTCATCTCGAGCCCATTCTTGCCACATAGCAGGAGTCAATGGAAAAATCTCATTCATGGCTTCTCTTGCTTGTCTCAGCTTCTCTATTTCACCCATTTTCCTGAGAACCTTTATGTACTGAAAACAACAACAACACAACACAACAATATTTCTCACTAAACTGAAGAAACAAAGTAATGGGTTCGTGAATTCACGTTAATATTTATATGTAATTGTACTTGAACGTGGATGTCATAGTTGGAGGGCTCGCTGGAGAGCTGGGACTCGACAGTTTGAAGCTCAAGTTTCTGTTGAGCTTCGTCTTCTGAGTCTGACTCCGAGTCACTTGAATCGCTCGAGTCTGAAGAGTCGGCTTTTGTTGCTTTTGGGTTTTCATCAGTATCTTCCATAGCTGCGTCTTCTTCTTCTGGGTTCGTTGGTGCTAGGGTTTGCTCTTCGGTCCCCATTTCTTTTGCTGTACTCTGCTGCTCTCTGTCTGTTTCTCTCCGTGACTCCTGGCGTTTCAGGGGATTGCTTTCTTAGTGGGGAGATTGAAAAAATAGAAACTTTTTGGGGTTCATGAGGTCGCAAATAACTTTTCCAGACCCTTAAGTTTTCCATACGGTTTATGGATACCTTTAACTGGAAAAATAACATAAACACCCCTGTAAGATAGCTTAGGTACATTTTACAGCATATTGATTTTAATTATTTTATTATTTTACTTCCAATCTGTAGATTAAGTACGAAAATAATTAAATCTAAAGGAATATGTTTGAAAATAATCAAATCTTAACTCTTTTTTTTTTTTTAACTTCACTAATGGGCTAGCCAAAGAGCAGGTTTAACTTGGCAATAAAATAAATTTTACATATATTATTTTTTAATACAACCCTTTTAATTTAATTATTTGTTACCATTTTTATCAATTTTTTTTTGGTGGGTTTCGTTTTTTATATCCAAAAAATTCTTGGTACAGTCATTATTCTAAGTACACCTTATTAATTTTAAAACTTATTTTTTTATCAAATATATCACCATAATTTAAAAAACGACTTAAATTAAACAAATAAAATTAAATAGATTAATCTTTAAATTTATAAAAAAACAATTAAACAATATTTTTTCAAGAATTTGATTAAAAAAATCATTAATTGGTAGACTTATTTATATTAATCTCATGTAATTTGTGGATTTTTTTAATTTACCGTTAGTTGTAATCTTTAATTCAATCAAGTTTCAATTAATTGAAATTTTTTGTTGGTTACATGAGATTTTTTCTGAAATTATGAAATTGAGTTCACTAAAAAAATAATTTGAAAATATTCCCCTATTGAATTTTTTTTTTGTTTTCAATACTCTTTATAAAAATTTTCAAAATAATATATTAGACAAATAAAAAAAATATCTCCTTGTAAATTACTATCAACAAATTGTTGAATCGACCAGATATCCTGTTAAATGATCTCATTGAGTGCATTTGCATGTAGATAACATCTTCAGATGTGTTGAACACCAACTTTATAATAACATCAGGTGATTTTTTTTTTTAATATAAATATTCTTGCTCTTTCTATTTTCATATTGTAATTGATCCAGAATTTATAGCAGAACTATTAAGCAATATACAAAAACTAAATTTTCAAATTGTCCAATTGTTTGATCCGTTATTATTATTTTTAATTATATTATTAGATTGATTCTCAAATTCAAAGACATAAAACTATTAATCATTCATTTTGTTATCAAAATATCCTCTTTTAGTTACATAAAATACTTGGAGGTTGATAGTCGTTGGGACTTAATTTTTTTTATTTAATTTTTCAGGATAAAAGTTTAAATTATGCAAAAGATTCCAGTAAACTGCTAATATAGAATTGAGATTTCAAAAGCTAATTATTTATTTATTTTGGTAGAAGGAAAATTCAGCAGTTTTTTTTTTTTTTGGTTTTACTTCCATATTTTATCACTTTTGAGGCATTTTTTTGTACTCCTTGTATGCTGTATGTCGTTTTATACGTAATCATGTTGGGATCAGAACCATGTATACTTTTGTTTTCATTTTATTTTATTCAATTCGCTTGTACCAGTGTAGTTAATTAATAGAAAAACCGAATTAATGGTTCTGCCACTTGAGCTATTGCAGCAGCTAAAATCTGCTGATTTTCCAAATCAGCAAGAATATGAAGCTTGGAAGAGGAGATACTTCTAGCTTCTTGATGCTGGACTCCGTTTGCATCGTTAATTTCCTGCCACTAGATGACACCAATACTGCTCCACAGCGACTTCGACNAAATTATTTATGTGGCACTTCAAAGACCCTTGGAAACTGGAAAGATAATGAAACAATGCAACTCCTTTAAAGCATTTGCTGACAAAATAGAGGCAGAAAAGAGAGTTGCAAGGTTTAAACCAAATAACATATTTATCTTTCGATTTGTTAATATTCAGAAAATGAAAATTATCTTTTGGAGGGTCAGTGTTAGTTTTTGATTTAGAGAGATGTTAACATATTTTTTTGAGGACTCAAAGTAAATATCTCTTATATTTATACACCCAAAAAAAAGATAAAAGATAACAATAGTACGTGATTGCATTAAGCTTATGAAAAATAACCGATAAAAGGTTAGACTAATAAAAATATCTTTAAATTGTTGAATGAGCTAGAAATTAATCGATGTCATTGAACATGTTGAATGATCTCATTGAGTGCTTTATACATGTCAAATGATAACATCTTCTAACACATATGATATATTTTTAGTATATCATCTTTAATTTAGTAACATTATCCCTAGTTTGATATATAATTGACCAGCCAATATTTTGTGGGGAGTAGTATGATAATGTTACCGACAATTAAAAAAAGAAAAAGAAAACCTAACTTATGAATTTTTTTCAAAACAAGCTTTTTTATTTTTATGTCAAAGTACGAATACTTCACTTATTTAGTGATCATATACTCCTTAAAAAATATCTCAAATTCATTTAATAAAANGAAAAAAATCAGATTAAAAAATAATGCAAATTGGGCATATCTACAGAATGACTGAACAGGTTTCTTTGAACACTATATATTACTCCAGGATTGAAATTTTCTTGGAGAAGAACTTGTCATATATATATATGGGCTCTGCTGGAATGTTAGAATCTAAACCATTGATATATTTGAATAGGTGAACTCCCATCTAGATATCTTTCCTTCAAGAAACAAAAAATATCAATTTAGGCTCAACAAGAATATGTTTATACCATGTAAGGTTCTTAAATCAATCGAAAAGATTCATCAACCTAAGACAAATAGAAGAGTCTACCTATTTTAATTAGTTATACAGTTAGATAAACTAATAATTTGTTATTGGATAAGATAGCAACAATCTTTTCATAGACATGCTTTTTATTTTATTTTTTCAATAGATTTACATCTTTAGTTTCATTAACGAAAATCTTTTGATGTAGTTAGCAGTAGTTTTGATGGTTCATTGTTTAAGAATTACTTTTAAACAATTCATAAATTCACACATAATGTTTTGATCTACGATTNTTGCGCTAGATAAATGAACTTTGAAACCTAACTTATAGGAATTCATTAGTGAATCAATGGATCATTGGTAAAGCATAATGCGATGTTCTCAAAATCAACAAAATTTGTTGCTGTATTTTTAGACTAGAATCAATGATTTTGCCGCAAGCCACTTCATCCCATTTACCACTATATCACCAACTTTCCTTACTAACTTCTCTTGACTTGCATTCTATA
>JANLJB010001286.1:0-51209 GCA_026212285.1 Bursera cuneata | reverse complement strand
TATCCAAGTTAAGCCAAGACTTGGTGGTGGTTAATTCAAGTTGGTGGACATTGTCCTTTAGGCTTGAATCCCTTTGGCACCCATTATTTTATCTTGTAAGTTATTTATCTTGTTGTTGATTTAATTGTTGTTTGTTGTGCTTGTTGAAGGAGGAAGTTTGTGATGGTTAAGCTAGAAGAATTTTGTGTTTGATGTTGTTGTGTTGAAGGAAGTTATAGCTAGGGTAAATATATGTTGAATGTGATAAATTGGTGATGATTTAGAGTTGAAAATGGCATGTTTATCAGGAATGAACAGTAATTCCGAAATCCAATTTTGAGGGTTTTTAGAATCACTCCAATAAGTGTTTAAGAGCATCCATATTCCGATCACTTTGCCTACACTAGTTCTTTCTTCAAAACCTGGTGGAAGACTCATAAAAACTTCTTCAATAATATCTCCATTAAGGAATTTTTTTTTTTTTTCACATCCAATTGGTGTAAAGGCCAATTGAACTTCATTGCCAGAGACAATAATACTCGGATCGAGTATATTTTGGCAATGTGTGAACGTCTCTTGATAGTCAATCCCATAGGTTTGTGTAAAACCTATTGAAATAAGTCGAGCCTTGTACCTCTCTATACTTCCATCAACTCTGCACTTCACTGTAAAAACTCATTTGCATCTTATAATTTCCTTGTCTCTTTGCAAGTCAACTTTCTCCCTTGTGTCAATCTTCCAAAGAGCATTCATCTCATCAAGTACTGCCAATTTCCAATTCATATCACCTAGATCTTCCTGGATATTTCTAGGCACAACAATTTGAGAAATTTTTGAAGTAAACTTTATGATTATTTGAGTCTTTGGTAGGAAAGATTTTTGGCAATAGGATATTTAGTGCAAGCTCGGGTTCCTTTTCTTATGGCAATTAGAATATCAAGGTCAGAGGCATTATTTTCTAGAGATACTATAGGATCTGAATCCAAAAACGGGAGAAATAATAGAATTAGATAAAACAGGAATAGGAGAAGAGTTACTTGAATTATTAACCGAGCCATCGCTCGGGGATTCTAATTGGGAAGATAGAGAGATCTTTATTTCTTTTAGGATTCCTCTTTCAAGTATAAACCCAAAGTTCAGAATTCAGGTTAAAATTATCCTTTTGCAATATTTCCTTTTCTGTTGGTAAAAAACCGGTTTTACCACTATCAGCTTTTTGAATGTTTTCATTTTCCTGAAACATTATTGTGTCATGAGGAGAGTTACTAATTGTGTTAGGTAAAGGTGTAGGTGTAGATTATGCCCAAAAGTTATCTTCACCTAGTTTCTCCACCTGAAGAAAATTTTTGGGAAAGAAAGGTGTATTATCCAAAAAAATAGACATCCATAGTAATATGGAGTTTTTTTGTGTGAGGGTGAAAGCATTTATACTCGTTTTGGATAGGAGCATAACCTAAAAAGACACATTTTTTAGCTCTTGGATCTAATTTAGATCAAGATTTATGTGGTATGTGAACTATTATTGAATTTCATCTCATTTTTCTATATATTATATTAATATGAATACACATATATATACACTCAAGCACACTGTCTCTCTTAGGAAGCTAATAAACTCACACAAATCACTCTCATGATTTTCTCCTATAATCATGCTCACAGCTCACATACAATCCCTGAGATTACGTATATAACTAATATACAGCTCATAACACTCCTCCTCAAGCTAGAGCATAGATATCAATCATTCCTAACTTGTTACAAATGAGGTTAACTCTATTTCCAGTTAAGCTTTTAGTGAACACCTCTGCTAGTTGATCACCAGTTCGAACATGTTTGGTAGAAATCAACCCTTGTAACTTTTCACAAACAAAATGATAATCTACCTCTATATGTTTTGTTCGCTCATGAAAGACAGGATTAGTAGCAATGTGTATGGCTGCTTGGTTATCGCACCATAAGTTCATAGATTGTGACTTCTCAATCCCAATCTCTCCAAGTAAGTGGTGTAATCATATAAGTTTACAAGTCACTTATGCCATAGCGTGATATTCAGATTCTGCACTTGATCAAGCTACAACACTCTGTTTCTTACTTTTTCAAGAAACAAGATTGTCTACAACAAAAACACAATACCTTGTAATGGACCATTGGTCCAGAGGGAATCCTTCCCAATCAGCATCTGAGAAACTCTTAACCCTATAATGACCATAATTGCTTTATAAAATTCCATGTCCAAGAGCTCCTTTAAGATATCTCAATATATAAGTTACTGCATACCAATGAGAGATGTTCTAGGAGATGACATGAATTAACTCACAACGCTCACCAGAAAAGCAATGTCTAGATGAGTTATTGTGAGGTAGTTTAATTTTTCAACAACCCTCCTATACCTCTCAGGATCATTCAATGACTCTCCATTTCCAACTTCTAATTTCATGTTTGGTATCATAGGGGCCTCACATGCTTTTTCTTCCATTAAGCCTGTTTCATTTAATAAATCTAGAACATATTTTCTCTAAGATAGAAACACCCCTCTATTGTTTCTCAAAACCTCAATCCCCAAGAAGTATCTCAAAGCTCCTAATTCTTTCGACTGAAATCTCGAGCCAAGAAACACCTTTAATTCATCAATGCTAACACTGTCACTACCCGTAATCACAATATCATCAACATATACCACCAACAGAATACATCTGGAACTTGACTGTTTAAAGAAGATTGAGTGATTAGACGCACTTCTTTGTAAGCCAAATTCAATGACAACTCCACTAAATTTTCCAAACCATGCACGAAGAGATTGCTTCAACTCATATAATGATTTGAAAAATTTGCAGACTTTGGTAGACTCTCCCTGAGCAACAAACCCCGGAGGTTGTTCCATGTAAACCTCTTCTTGCAGATCACCATAAAAGAAAGCATTTTTAACATCAAGTTGGTGTAGAGGCGAATGAGAGGAGGCAACCAAAGAAATAAAGAGACAAATAAAAGTAAGTTTAGCAATAGGAGAAAATGTCTTGGAGTAGTCAATACCATAGGATTGGGCTTTTAACCGAGCAATCGAACCATCAAGATTCATTTTAACAGAGAAGACCCATTTACACCCAATTGACTGTTTGTGAGGAGGGAGCGAAACCAACTCCCAAGTGTGATAATGCTCAAGTGCTTTCATTTCGTCTAACATAGCAGCCTGYCAATCATCATGAGATAAGGCTTCAAAAACAGACTTAGGGACGGTTACAGACTCCAAAGAAGTAACAAAAGACTAAGAACAATATGACAAATTAAGGTTAGAAATAGAAGAGGAAATAGGATAAGTGCACGGACACTTACCCCGTTCTGAGAGCAATAGGAAGATCTAGATCAGGATCAAGGGATGAATCTGGAGACGAAGTAGTTGGTAGAGATGGAGAGGCATTGTCAGGAGCTGTCGATTGTTGTAGGCAACGAGAATAAACATGTGTAATGGGAGGTTAAAAAGGTAGATCGAGAACCTGGTGACTTAGAGAATTAACTAGTATATCATCATCAGTGTCAGAAGACAGAACAAATAAAGGTGGACTAGAGAAAGAAGTGGATTCAAAGAAAGTAACATCAGTAGAGACTAAGTAACGGCCTAAAGTAGGACAAAAGCATCGATATCTTTTTTGAGTGTGAGAGTAACCTAAGAAGATACACTTCAAGAATTTAGGATCAAGTTTAGAAACGTTTGGTCGCATATCTTGAACAAAACAAGTACAACAAAACACCCTAGGAACAAGAGAAAATAATGATAGATGGGGAAAGAGGGTGGAAAAGGGAATTTTATCATCAAGGACAGATGAGGGCATACGATTTATCAAATAACAAGTAGTAGACATAGCATCAGCCCAAAATTCTTTCGGGTCCTTCATATGAAAAAGGAGTGCTCTAGCAACCTCTAGCAGATGGTAATTTTTCTGTTCAGCCACCCCATTTTGTTGTGAATTAACAATACAGGACGTCTGATGAAGAATGCCATTCTGTGAAAGAAAGAAAACAAAAGAACAAGAGAGATTCTTTTGCATTATCACTACATAAACTACGAATAGTTGTACTAAATTGAGTCTTAATTTCAACACAAAATGCACAAAAAATAGAAAGCAGGTCAGAACGGTTTTTAATAAGATATAACCAAGTAAGACGAGAGTAATCATCAACAAAGGTAACAAAATAACGAAATTCTGATTTAGATAAAATAGGACAAGGCCCCTTAACATCAGAGTGAATTAAATCAAAAGGAGATGTAACTCGTTTATTTATTCTAGAAGGATATGATACCCTATGATGTTTTGCAAGTTGACAAGACTTACACTCAAGTTGATTTACATGACTTAGACTAGGACATAATTTCTTGAGAACAAAAAGAGACGGATGAACAAATTGATAATGAAATTGAAGTAAGGTGGAACTTGTGCAAGCAATCGACTTTGGTACTGAAGTATGGATTGAGTCTAGGACATACAAGCTATTAGACTCTCGACCTCTAAAAATAATTTACTTCGTCCCAAGATCCTAAAAGACACAATAGTCAAAGAAAAAGAAAACACCACAATTAAGATTTTTACTAATTTGGCTGACAGATAAAAGGTTAAACGGAAATTGTGGAAGAAATAAAATAGAAGATAAAGGAAGCAGTGTTGTGGGATTGGCAGTACCATACCCAACTACAGATATCGTAGAGCCATTAGCTAAGGTGACACTAGGTAACCTAGAAGAATGAAGAAAAGCGGAAGGAATACCTGTATTTCCCGTCATATGATCGGTAGCACTAGAATCAATGATCCAATTACGAGATAAGATGAACAAATAAGCGACATAGTTGCCTGAATTGGGCAAAGATGTGACAGGTTGGTCGGAAGCATGGGCAGAAGTGGAAAGACTTGGGTGGTAAGCTGAAGCCTGGGTTAGGCGAGCATATTCATTTGTAGAAATAGTAATCTGAGCCGGATGTTCTTGAGTAGCCGCATGAGTAAATTTTCTCATAAGAGTTGGACCAAGCAATCCTGAGATTTGTGGAGGTTTGCCATGTAACTCACAACAATTTTTCTTCACACGTCCTTTCTTTCCACAATGAAAACGACGTGGACCTTTATTAGAATTATCAGCCCCTCCCGTAGATAAACCACCACTATGATTGTAAGCTCTCTTAGAGGTGGTGCCGGCAAGAGCAACTGTTTAACTTGGAACAATATCCGGAGCTTTGTCACTATTTTTGCATTCTCGAAGAAAACGAGCATAGAGATTACTCAAGAAAGGAAGGGATTCACTGGTAAGTAATTGAGTACGAGCAATGTCGTATTCGGGGCCCAAACCAGCGTGAAAGCATTGAACCACAATCTGCTCTTCCTGTTCTTGCATTTGTTGTATATCACTAGTAATCGAAACATAGTTCATTTTTCTTTAAAAGCTTGTTTGACCTCAGTATAATATTGAAACAAAGTACATCCCTTTTGCTCAGCCCGATAAATTTGTAGTAACAATTCATGGATATGAGGAGACATCTCATTTACTAGCATGTAAAAATTCGAGATAATCCCATAACTCTTTCACCGTATCACTATGCGCAATAATAGCATCTACTGATGGATCAAGAGTGTTTTGAATCAGATTAAATAATTTATCATTCTCCATTAACCATTTCTTCCGATTTGTAGGAATAGCATTCGATTTAGATGGAGGATCATCGTTTAAATGATCTCCCATATCCAAACTTGATACATATCGCCGTACAATTCTTCGCCATTGAATATAATTCCGACTCCCCATTAATTTTCGATCGGTAATCTTAGATGATGAATTGACCATTATTTCTGTAACAATCCTATTATCACCACCAGCCATTGGTTGATTACCCAAACGGAAACCATCAATCAATATTTCAATAATCACAAATCACACGTACCAGAAAGTCCAGTGGTAAGGTATATTGCCTTTGAACCCGCTTGTCACGCAGCAGCACCAGACCCACTGTAACCCACTAGCACAGATACTGCCCCTGAATCTTGTCACCCAGCAGCACGAGAACCTCTCTACGTTCACGATGGCACAAAAACTAGCCCGTTAGCACAGATAGCAACGAGTACAGACACGTTCATAGCCTGTTAGCACAGACATCCACCAGAGGAACAAAAGGCAGAATCACTCTTGTCGCAATCAGACAAGGCAGATTCCATCGTAGGTGGCCTCAAAATCGTCGGAAAACGCAGATTGGAAACACGCGCAGGCGTTCATTCATGTCAAGATCTCCGGCGATGCAGGTCACGGTTGAGATATCCGAGACTATAGCCAGAATCCTAGCAACCCGATGACCCTGGATCCACAGCTATGAAGGGCAACGGCACCGTAAGACAATTGCCGGAAAATCGCAAACGGACGAAAAACGTCGAAAAAGGTAGCAAATCTCTCCGATTTGATAGGCACTGGGCAGATCGACAACAATCGGCTCTAAACTTGCTGGAATCAAGTTTTCGGTCATCGAAAAGCCATTGGAAACCTACCAGAAAACGTTGACTCTGACTAGAGATCATCGGAAAATCACCGGAGAATGAAGCAGATGAGACAGGACTATAGAATTTGCTTTGATACCATGTTACTGAATTTCATCTCATTTTTCTATATGTTATATCAATGTGAATATATATATATATATATACACCCAAACACACTGTCTCTCTTAGGAAGCTAATAAATTCACACAAATCACTCTCATGATTCTCTCCTATAATCATGCTCACAGCTCATGCATAATCCCTGAGATGACGTATACAATTAATATACAACTCGTAACACGAACAAACACTGTGCAACCAAAGATTTCTAAAGTTAAGTTAGAAGAAATTGGAGATGCTGGAAATTCCTTTTTAAGCAGGCTAAAGGAGGGAGAAATTGGAGAACACGGGTAGGCAGCCGGTTGATCAAATAAGATGTACTCAAAATAGCATCTCCCCATAAATATTTTGGAATATTCATTGAAAACATCATAGCATGAGCTACTTCAAGCAAGTGTTTATTTTTTCGTTCCGCTATTCCATTTTGATTGAAGTATCACGACATGAAGACGGATGAGAATTGCCTTTTTCTTGTAAAAAAAGATGTCAAAACTTTATTAAAATATTCCATGCCATTGCCAGTCCGAAGTATACTACTACTTTTTTTTTTTTTTTTTTTTTTTGAAATTGATTTTCACTCATTTTGTAAAAATCTTTGAATAAGTTTTCAACTTCAGATTTCTCACGCATTAGATAAATCCAACAAAGATAAGTATGGTCGTCAATAAAAGTTACAAACGACCTTTTCCCAGACAAAGTGTTAACCTTTGAAGGTCCCCACATATCACTATGAAACAAAAAGAAGGTTTTGATGCATGATAAGGTTTAGGAAAAAAATGTGCACGATGACTTTTGGACAAAAAATATTGCTTTCGATTCATAGTCAATATTATTAAACAAAGATGGGAACAGATGTTTTAGATAAGAAAATCTAGGATGGCCTAATCGGCAATGCCAAACCATTATTTGGTCATGAACAGAAGTAGAGTTGATACTAATAAAGCCGTTGAGCTTTGTTATTACTAGAGAGATTATCCTCAAAGTAGTAGAGACCATTTTTCATTCTAGCACTATCAATCGTCTTCCCCAAACTGTGGTCCTAAAAAATTCAATGAGATTCAAAGAAGATAACACAACAATTAGAATCTTTGGATAATTTGCTCTCAAACAAAAGATTGCAGGCCAATTTAGGAATATGAAGAACAAATTTAAAATATATTTTTTTTTAAGATTTGGATTAAGTTTGTACCTGCGATAGATGAAAAACTACTATATGCCATTCTAACTTTTTCATTTCTAGAACATGAGGAATACAATTTAAATAAATGGAATGAACAAGTCATACGGTCAGAGGCTCCCGAATCAATTATCCAGGGAGTGGATGAATTTGCAATATAGAGCATCGATTTCATTACTTGTTTGAGCCACAAAAACATTAGGAATACCAGATGAAGCATTGCACTTTAGTAGTGTAAGAAGATGCTCTATTTGCTCTTTAGTAAACGGGCTAACCTCAGGTTCATTGGTAGAGGGTAAGATTCTACCTGATTTGTCGCCAGGCTTGCTACTCTTCCAGTTTGCTAGTTTGCCATGAAGTCTCCAGTAGGTCTCCCGGTTGTGACGTGGCTTGTTACAATAAACACACCAAACCCGTGGTTTGTCATCATTCGTACGCGGATAAGTGGTGACTTTGCTAGGATTAGCAGCCACTAAGGCAGAATTCTCAACAGAAACACTAGGTCCTTTCTTGCCTTGCATCACATTCCTTCACCTTACCTTAAAAAAACTTCACCAATTTAAGTAAGGGGCTATCTTCCAAGAATTCTCCCCTTGACTTCAGCAAACTCTATGTTGAGGGCAACAAGAAATTTAAAAATCTGATTATCCTGCACAGTTTTCTTATGATGATTACTATCTTCCACATATTTCCGTTCAAAGGTATTGAATAGATCAAGATCTTGCCACACTCGCTTCAGAGAATTGAAATACTTGGTGATACTTTCCTCTCCTTGACACATCTCACCAAGCTTGAGAGTCAACTCAAAAATTTGGGATTGATCGCCAAAATCCGAGTACATCTGGCTTACATTCTCCTAAAGCTTTTTTGCTGTTGAATAGCACATATAGTTAGAACTAATTTCTTCTTCCATTGAATTCACAAGCCGAGAACCAAGATGGCTGGCGACGATGTCGGAAAAAAACACGCCAGAGATGATGATGGAAACAGTTGAGGGGACCAGTTGGAAGTTTCTGAGGCCATTGGAGAAGGCGGTGTAGAACACTGGTGTCCACAGAAGGGAGACCCGAAAAAATAGGGGAAAACCCTTCGAATCTAGGACAGATTGCAGCAGTGGGGACTGCAGAGGAGAGGGGAAACAACAATTAGGGCTGTGGAAGGGGAAATTGGCAGCTATTGAGGTCACTGGAGAAGTGGTTGCCGGTGATTAGCTGTCGAAAATAAGACTAAAAAGGCAGAGAACCAGGACTGGCTCTGATACCACGTAAATTGAGAGATTAATCTTTTCTATTACTACTTACAAAGATCCTTTCTTAAATAGATTACAAGAAATCTAAACTAGGAATACGAAAAAAATCTAAAGTGGGAAAAAGTAACAAATTAGTCGATACATTCCTAATTACAGCCTAGAATATCTTCCTGATTTTCCTACAGTTACCATTCTTGAATTTTCCATTTTCTTCTACTAAGATTTTCATTATTATGCTAGACAATGTTGATTGATTTATGCATGATGAATTTTGGGTTCGCTTTGGCTGTTATTCTTTAGGTGCTGCCTGATCTCTTTAACACTGTTCGTACATGTGATGATTATCTGAGGGATTATATAACATGGAAGCTCGGAACTCTTGTGTCTATCGTCCGTCAGGTATATATAGTTGTTATTAAATTGTGTATCACATTTATTAATTATTTTGATTTTCAGGATTTCAAAATATATTGAATTTTTATGTTCTTTTGCAGCACATTCGTAAATATTTGCAAGAATTGTTCTCTCTAATTTCTGAATTATGGTCGTCCTTCAGTTTGCCAGCCACTAATCGTAGTTCTCGTGGTCTTCCAGTATGTGTAGTTTTTTGTTTTTCTGCTCTTCTCTATTCTCTTTCTTGGAAGTTTTGATAATCTTCGTATTGTATTGTTTCATTTGTTTGTGTTTTATTCTCAATTACTGCTCGATCTTTTGTTTCCAACTTTCCTCAGGTGCTGCATCTTGTGGAGCAGCTCTGCTTGGCTCTCAATGATGAATTCAGAACACATCTTCCTGTTATTCTTCCATGTTGCATTCAAGTTCTAAGTGATGCTGAACGTTGCAATGACTACACTTATGTTCTTGATATTCTTCACACCCTGGAAGTGTTTGGTGGTAAGTATTACCTATTGTGTGTCGTCCAAATTTTTAACATTTTTCTTGTATTGACTTATTTGATTCGCACTTCAGTAAAGTATTGGAAAAAGAAGAATCGTTTAGAGTTTGAACTCGGTACTCTGATTTATAGTTTGTAATTAAATCTGTTTCCTATTTAAAAGAAAAAATGGAACCAGGTAACATTTGGAAATATCAGTGATCTAAAAGGCGGCCGCCGTTGGAGACAAGGTGCTAGGCGGGGGGGTGACGCCCAGAAAAGAGGATAGGCGCCGAGTCTAGGAGGATGGCAGACTGGGCACTGTCGATCGCGACTGGGCAGGGGTAGGCTGGGGTAGGCAGGGGTAGGTGGTGGAAGTGGCAGTTGGAGATTCAAGTGTTAAGGTTTCTTTTTTTTTTTTTCAAATGAAACACCCAAACGACATTGTTTTGGGTGTATATAAGTTTTTTTTATATGGGTCCAAAATGACATTGTTTGGGGCCTGTTAATAGCTTTCTTTTATTAAAACCCTAAACTTTTATTTTTTAATCTTTAACCCCCAAACCTTCTATAAGTTCCTTTTAACCCTTCCAAATGTTTAACCTTTAACCTAATTTCTAAGTCCCGTCTAGTCCCCGCCTAGGCTCCCTAGGCTCTAGGCCCCGGGCTGCCACCCTAGGAGCACCTAGCGCCTTTTAGTACACTGGGAAATATTATATCCAATCATGTACTCAGGTGAACTGCAAAATTATACTATAAGGAAAAAATGGTCTCCTTTTCTTCTAGTTTTATGGTTCAAAATATTTATAGAGGCTGGAAGTTCTTGTGTTATTATGGGTTCTTGTTTGTCAATATTTTTTGAGAATCATTTTGGTATTAGTGGAGGAAAACCTTTGGGTTTTTTGGAGATGTTGCGTATTGGCTGTTTCATTTTGGGTTTTATGATCAGAGAGAAGCATAAGAATTTTTGAAGATGCATTGGATCATGACTGGGAGATGCTATGGGATGAAATTCATGCTTTTGCTTTATACGTTTCAATTACAAAGTGATTTGAAGGGCTTTGTTTCTTCTTTATTCAAAGGTATTGAAAGCTGTGTGCTTGTTGCGAAGTAGTTGGTTTATTGTCTTCTTCAAAAAATTTAAGAATTTTTGAAGAGGGTATTGATGAAGGGGATGATTTTCCTTGGGATGGTTCACCTTTTAGCTTCTTTTAGTCTCTCTCTCTCTCTCTCTCTCTTTTTAAAAGAATTTCAGGATATATCTTTTTTGTGTTTTTACAGATTAGAAAACTGTTTTGCTTTTAACTGCTATTGATCAAGGGGATGATTTGCGTTGGGACAGTTCACCTTTTAACTTCTTTTAGTCTCTCTCTCTCTCTCTCTCTCTCTTTTTAAATTTCAGGATATATCTTTTTTATGTTTTTACTCATTAGAAAACTGTTTTGGTTTTAAGTGCTATTAATGAAGGGGATGATTTTCCTTGGGACAGTTCACCTTGTAGCTTCTTTTAGTCTCTCTCACTTTCTTTCTTTCTTTCTTTCTTTTTTTTTTTTTTAAAGAATTTCAGGATATATCTTTTTTGTGTTTTGACCGATTAGAGAACTGTTTTGGTTTTAAGTGGTATTTTCATCCATTCTATTTTGTTGTTTGAGGTGGACTGTTAGTTCACCATTCACCATCTTATATCCATTTTTTATCTTCAATAAACATTGGATTAAGGTTTCTTATAAAAAAATATATAGGGACACTGGATGAACATATGCATCTGCTTCTTCCGGCACTTATTCGATTGTTTAAAGTGGATGCTTCAGTGGATATAAGGCGTGCTGCTATCAAAACTTTGACCAGATTAATCCCTCGTGTGCAGGTTATTGATTGAACTTTGTACAATTAATGAGCTTCCAGAAAAGTTTGTATTATATCTTAATTTTACTTTTTTCCCAAATTCCATTCGATTGATTTTGTTCTTGTTATGTTACTTTTTTGTTATTTCTTTCTATCAGGTCACTGGTCACATATCTGCTCTTGTGCATCACTTAAAGCTGGTCTTAGATGGGTTAGTCTCTGCTCTTTGATCTCCAATTATGGAGGGAAATGGTTGCTTTTGTTTATATGTAATTGTTTGTATGTGTGCTTATGCATATTATACAGGGGCCTAGCTTAAGATGTTGGATCTTGTGAAATAACTTAAGTGTAGTATGAGTGGAGAATTAAAATGATAATGAAACGGTTTTATCATCTCATTTAAATTATTGCTACTCTAATCTTAATGTAATAAACTGGTGCAGTATTTGTTACAATTCTTAATTGATGCTAAGCATTTTTTTTATCTGATTGTGAAATTTTGATGAATGACATGTTGTATACAACCTTGTTTAAATCATTGCTTTTCTAATTTTGGCCATTGTGATGCTGAAAACAGTGATATAGCCATTTTTGATGATTTATCTGGCCTTTATATTAACTACTAAAAGATATTCTGTATTTGTCTCCATTTGACTTTCTTTTCTTTTTGCATTTGGTTGGTATACAAATTCTGACAATTCTTGTTTGTTGCCCAGAAAATTCTTCTCAAGTTTTGGTTTAAATTGATATCTTCCTCTTTCATTTTGTTACATGTTGAACTTCGACTGTTTCAGGAAGAATGATGAGCTTAGGAAGGATGCTGTTGATGCACTTTGTTGTCTGGCTCATGCCCTTGGGGAGGACTTTACTATCTTTATCCCATCAATACACAAGCTTTTGTTAAAATACCGACTGCGGGTCCGTATCTTACATTGCCTTTTTTATTTTTTAAATTATTTTATTTTATATTTAATTTGAGAATGTAGTAATTTTGTTCAGCATCAAGAATTTGAGGAAATTGAAGGACGTTTGAGGAGACGTGAGCCTTTAATTTTGGGGAGTACCGCTGCGCAAAGATTAAGTCAAAGACTTCCAGTAGAGGTTATTAGTGACCCATTAAATGATGTGGAGAGTGATCCTTATGAAGATGGCACAGATGCACAGAGACAACTTAGAGGCCATCAGGTACCTATTCCCTTACACTTTTATGCGGTATATCCTGTACATCTTTTTTGTCAAGCCCTGTCTAGATGCACCTTAGACTCCTACATTAGTTCAGAAAAAATTCTTGGTGCTTAGGCAACTATCTCTCCTCCACATATCATGCTTGGCATGTCAAACTTAACGTATTTGCATTATTTGGTTTATGTCAGAAGAATTTTTGCGTTTCATTTGTGGTCTTGTTTGTGAAATATCACTTTTGGCAGAATAATATGACAAAAAAACTTTTCTAAAACCATTAAATCCTCTTGTAATAACTAATATATGAACATTAAGAATTTAACTTACTAAAATATATATATATATATATATATATATATATATATATATATATTTTGATAAAAAACTATATTAAATAAAAATGAGATAGTTACAAAGTGATTTATCGGGCCATTATCTCCTATGCTGCACAGGGAAGAACAATTAATGGGTTTTATTAATGGTCCCACACCATCATCCAAGTAAACAAGTTCAACTCTCTTTGGTTTTATTGTGGGACAGTGAGCACCGTTCTTTTTCCCCTAAAATAAATATGTTGCAGGTCAATGATGGTCGTTTACGCACTGCTGGGGAAGCCTCTCAGCGAAGTACTAAGGAAGATTGGGCAGAATGGATGAGGCATTTTAGCATTGAACTTTTAAAGGAATCACCTTCTCCAGCATTACGAACTTGTGCGAGGCTTGCACAATTACAGGTATGGTTACAGTTGCATCTGTTTTTCTCTTCCTTTTGGGTTCAGGTTTTGATCCTCAGCTTTTGCAGCCTTTTGTTGGGCGGGAGTTGTTTGCTGCTGGTTTTGTTAGCTGTTGGTCACAACTTAATGAAACCAGTCAGAAACAGCTAGTTCGAAGTTTAGAGATGGCTTTTTCATCTCCACATATTCCTCCTGAAATTCTAGCAACACTTTTGAACTTGGTATGCCTATTTCTGCTGATGTGTTTATTTCAATTATCAAGAAAAAAGTGAAGTCAATTTGGAGATAATAATTATTACTCGTCATTTTTTTTTCTTGGAAATTATTTTATTTGGAAATTTGAGGGTAAAGGTGTTGAGTATTAATGCAACATGACCTCATATTGTACATGTTTTGCGTGTTTCAGAAGTGTCATAATTAAATAATTAAGATCAAATAAACAAAGTGGTTCTTAAGAGTCAATTATCGATGACTACTGTAGTAGCAAATATTTATTCCATTTTGATTCTATACATTTCTTAACCTTGGGCGGAAAATAACATTTGATGAAATCCTAAGGGCAGAACCTGTCATTTACCCTTATTTTTGTTATTTAATTAACACAGGTCCCAAGGGGGGATTCAAAGACAGGACTGCTTGATTTATTTGGCTTTAATACCATGTAAATAGAGAGAGAGAGAGAGAGAGAGAGAGAGAGAGAGAGAGAGAGAGAGAGAGAGGATATATCATGTGACCATTCAACTAATGAGCATAAATTAATAGTGTAAGAGTGAATCTGAGACAAGATAAAATAACTCAAACCCAGCTAGTATTTATCTATAAAATTTGAAATTTCCTAATTGAACTTTTGACAGAAACAATATCAAGTACTTCCATTGTAGCAATCTCACATTTCTCATATGCAAAACTAATTCTTCTTTGTTATTCCTGAATTTATCTTGCAGGCAGAGTTCATGGAACATGACGAAAAACCTCTTCCTATAGACATCCGCCTCCTTGGGGCTCTTGCAGAAAAGGTTTGACCTAATAAACATTATCCAAAATTGGAATCTCAAATTTTTTAAACTTGTCGAACATTTTGAGATTTTATTGTATATTTCATTTATTTTAATTTTGGCAACTCTTCCTCAGTGTCGTGCATTTGCCAAGGCTTTGCATTACAAAGAAATGGAATTTGAAGGTGCACGCTCAAAGAAGATGGATGCTAACCCTGTTGCTGTAGTTGAAGCACTTATACATATAAATAATCAGTTGCATCAGCATGAGGTTCATAGAAAATGAATGTTTACTGATTTTGTTGCTTTTGCTGTTCTTTGATGGCATTTTGATCCTTCTTTTTCTGAGCTTCTCCTTATCACTTACTTTTTTTTTATTATTTTTTTTTTACTCTTTTATTCCCTAGGCTGCAGTTGGAATATTGACCTATGCTCAACAGAATCTGGATGTACAATTGAAGGAGTCATGGTATTATTAAGCATTCATACACTAACTTGTTTTTGCTGTCCCTAGAGTGTATCATGGAGTGGTTCTTTTGTTCAGCTTTCTGCTGAAGTTTCTACTTATTTTTCTTGGTTTTCTAGAGTCATTATAACTATTTTTTATCTCATAGTTGAAGATTTTTGTAGAAAGGAATTATTTTTACTTTTGGTTTTCAATGTATATTATAGAAGACTGCTTACATATTCTGTTCTCTGTATAGGTATGAGAAATTGCAGCGGTGGGATGATGCTCTTAAGGCTTACACTATCAAAGCCTCTCAAGCATCAAATCAACATATTGTATTGGAAGCCACTTTAGGTCTGTATCAATTGTAGTATGCCGGTTAATGCTATTATTATGTTTTTGTAATTTGAGTCTTGGTCGCTGATATATGAGAGCTGCTATATATCACAGATTATCTGCATGGTGATAAGACTGAGTGGTTTAATATCTTTCTTCTTGGTGTTTATTCTGGAAAATAATCTTAAGAACTTAGATGTGTCATTTGATACTCAAATTAAATGATCATGACAGTCTCTTAAGATTGCTGTCATCTCCGCATTTTCTTGTGAAGGCTATGCAAGCCCTCATAGTTCACTATTTGGTGCCAACATGTGCCATCAGAAGTCCTTAATCAAAGCCTAAAACACCAAATCCTACAGTCTTAAGTCTTGTTGTTGCGTTGACTGTGCTAAAAAAAGGTTGAATCCTACTTTTAATTTGAATAAATAATTAAATGAAGTGTCGGCTTCGGTCAGTAGCATGTTATATATGTATACTTTTCATGAAACAAAATCAAATTATAATACTGCAAGAAAGTATATCAAAGAGTAAGTGAATAAGAGGTCCAAGACAGAAGAATAGTAACAAAAGGAACAGAAATTTTTGTTGTAGTCACATCCTGTTAGAGGCACCATGTATAAGGCTCTGTTAGTGACTTTTGCACTAGATATTGAATCTATGCCATGGAAATTTTGCATATTTGCAAATTTTGTTGAAGAATTTTAAAAAAATTACATGTTAAAATGATGCAACACTGTTGCCTAGATGTCCTTTGAGAATGATTTGTACACAACCTGTACCATGACAAATTTTCCAGGATCGGACATACTAGTAAGCACATGTGAAATTATAGAGAACAATACAATGAAACTGAATCTGCCCTTATGTCCAACTAAAAAGTGCTTGTTTGGTGGTTCCAAAGAAACTATTTCTCACTAATGGGAGCTGATAACTGCCCTTTCCATTAATTGTGAAAAGGCTTCCCGTTTGGCTTGGTCAGACATCTGCCTTGCTATGTGCCTATCGATGCTATGATTTGTGTTTTGCAGTTAACTGTATGGAGTATGGGCTCATAACTGATCATTATAGGCCCACACTTAGCAACTTTATTGGTGACCTGCCCCAGTTAGTAAGGCAAACCATTTGATCATTTGTCTATTTGTCTTCTATAATGATGCTTGTCAGACTAATCTATTGAATATGATTATATGTTATTTTTCTTGATTAACTGACACTCTTGAAAACTTCATCTAATACTAGATGTCATTTTCTGCCCTTCTTTATTGAGAAATTTTCATTCTATGGTGTTTAAATTTTCAAGCATATGGGGTCAATACCTCCTGTTCATGAACTGCTTTATTGTGCTACGTTATGTAGGGCGGATGCGGTGCCTTGCTGCATTGGCTCGCTGGGAAGAGCTTAACAACTTGTGCAAAGAGTATTGGACTCCAGCTGAGCCAGCTGCACGACTAGAAATGGCTCCAATGGTTATTTCTACTGCTTATACTGTTGTCATCAATATATGTGCTCATGCTTATACCGATGATAATGTTGTCCCAGGCTGCAAGTGCTGCTTGGAATATGGGAGAGTGGGATCAAATGGCAGAATATGTGTCTCGGCTAGATGATGGCGATGAAACAAAACTTCGGGGTTTGGGTAACACGGCTGCTAGTGGTGATGTAAGCAGTAATGGTACATTCTTCAGGGCTGTTCTTTTAGTTCGTAAAGGAAAGGTATTATTTATGCTAGATCTACATTGATTCCTAACTATATTTACTGTACTCTTTTTGCAAGGTTATTTATTTTAATATTTATTTTTTTCTTTTAGTACGATGAAGCGCGCGAGTATGTTGAGAGAGCTAGGAAATGCCTTGCTACAGAGCTTGCAGCTTTGGTCAGTTCATAACTTCATTTATCTTGCAAAATCAAAGTGTTTTTCTTGGTCTTATATGGTACATGTGGTTGCTTTTTTAAGAATTCTTTGAAGAATATAAATGGAGACTTTAAGTCAACTACTATTGCTTTAGTTGATAAATAGAAATCTGACAATAGTGTTTAAATCTAATACGTCCATTCACTTGCAAGGCTGGATTTAATTACCAGGGTTGCCACTTGGGAAACAAACAGAAATAAAAGCATAAGCGGATCTGAACATAAGACATCTTTGTCAAACTGACACTGATGCCATCTTAAGCTCAAACTAATGGAATTTTGATATATAATAGTTGTATATTGGATTCAATCTATCTTTATATTATTCTTTTTGGTACTTTGGCAACGCACTTAGGTAGTTATGATTATATTGTCTATATTTGCTTCTTGTAATTAATAATTCTCTGAAAAGGAGAATACCAGAGATGGATTCCTATCTCAAGCAGTTCTAAAGAAAATTTCTGTTTCCTTCATGGTTCTGGGAACCCCAATATATATGACACAACATTGCTTGTTGAATTGATTAATGTAATGCTTTTTTGTGTCCAAGATTGTTTTTGAATGATTTGAGTTCATAGCCTGTATTACCGTGGATTGGAATATCATTTGTTCCGTAGGGCTAAACTATTGCCCCTTACTTCAAACTTGTCACTAATTGCTCAAGTTTTGAAATGGAACATTTGACCATATATCAAGATCTATTAGTAAAGGCTTTGTAAATGACGATTAGACACGTTAATCTTCCAACATTTTTTAATGTTGAAAGAGACCTTACACTTTATTCCTTAAGTTCCTTGTTCCTCCTTTGTATCATCTAAGTACGTGTTTTCAATTAGGTTCTGGAAAGCTATGAGCGTGCATATAGCAATATGGTTCGTGTCCAGCAGCTGTCAGAACTAGAGGAGGTCTGTTCAGATTTTTCATTTTTTATCTATTATTTATTATTTTTTAGGGTGGGCAAGAGGGGGATTTCTTTTCTTTTATAATGAGAGTATCTTTCTTTACTGAAAAAAAAAAAGGGATTTGGTGGTTTCTTTTGTATCTAATGTGATAACAATAAAGGAGGTTGTTTCTTGGGTTAAGTGCGAAAATAACAAAAATCAGGAGGGATGTTTTAAAAAATAGCCAAACCTTATTTTTTTTCTAATTCCCTAAGGAACCAACGGGCCACTAGGCTGATGGTTTGCTCTGTAAGGGTTCTATGGGTGAACCAACCTTATAGGCTGACAGACCGAAGGTTTGGCTAGGCAATCAAAAATATTTTTGCACCTGCTATTTATCAATACACAACCTCATATTTGGTTGTTTCTTACAATTTCTTATTTTTTTTTTCCTTTAAGATAATTGATTACTGTACCCTTCCTATGGGAAATCCTGTTGCTGAAGGGCGGCGGGTTATAATCCGCAATATGTGGACTGAGCGGATACAAGGCGCAAAACGAAATGTTGAGGTATAGACTTATAGTTTCAGTTAAGTTTCTTTCTTTTTCTTTTTGGTGAACTGAAGTTGATATTATTGCCAAAATCAGTTTATGCAGGAATCTGAATTGTGACATTATTAGGTTTGGAAGTAACTATTTGTGAAGTATGCTGCATAGGCTAAAAGCTCTATTAATCCCTCCAATTTTTCTTTTGCTTGAATATCTAGGTCTGGCAAGCACTTTTGGCTGTTAGAGCTCTTGTGCTACCACCAACAGAAGACATTGAAACGTGGCTCAAGTTTGCTTCTCTTTGTCGAAAAAGTGGACGAATTAGTCAGGCTAGAACTACTCTAGTTAAACTCATGCAGGTCTCTTGTCATGCATTTTTTGGAATCCACAAGACACTAATATTGAAATTTTTGTTTTTCTGATCGCTTATTGACTTTGTTTTGGATTGTATTTAGTATGACCCTGAATCATCTCTGGATAATGTACGGTATCATGGGCATCCTCCTCCTCAAGTAATGCTTGCATATTTAAAATATCAATGGTCACTTGGGGAGGATCTCAAGCGAAAGGAAGCATTTGCTAGGCTGCAGGTATACAGATTTCTCCCTGGTCGTATAACTATTCACAAACCTATGTACATGGTGATAACAGTATTACCGCATTATATACATAAACACAAGACTTTTGTTGTTAAGCACCTCTTATTGCTAGTATTACCAATGCATTTCTGAATTCTAATCTTCTTGTTTTTTATCTTTTGTGGTCCTTACTGCTGTTATAGAAATTGGCCATGGAGCTTTCAAGTGTCCCAGCTATTCATTCTGTTGCGGGGTCTGGCTTCACTAGTGGTTTGGGTGCAAATGGTCCACTCATGGCCCGTGTATATCTGAAGCTTGGAACTTGGCAGTGGGCACTTTCTCCAGGATTCGATGATGACTCTATACAAGGTAGTTAAACACTAATAGTAGATTGTTTATTTTATTTGAAAATGTTTTGATCTTCTCTTCTTCTGTCTCAGAAATTCTTGCTGCATTTAGGAAAGCCACACAGTGTGCAACAAAATGGGCAAAAGCATGGCATTCATGGGCATTGTTCAATACAGCAGTGATGTCTCATTATACTTTAAGAGGTTTCCCAGCCGTTGCCTCACAGTTTGTTGTTGCAGCTGTCACTGGATATTTTCATTCCATTGCATGTGCTGCACATGCTAAAGGCGTTGATGATAGTTTACAGGTAAATGATTTAGTTAGATATAAAAGGCTGTTCCGATTTCAAATCCTGATCACAAAGCCATGAGTTTGCTTTAGCAAATTGTATTTCCATATTCAAGGAGAGCCATGCTATCTATTTGGCCGAATTTTGTATAAATTCTTTGGTTCCTTTATCCATCTCTTGCTTTATTTTAACTGCACTTTATTCTACTGTTCAAGCTTGCATTGATGAACAACTTGATAAGGCTTTTAAACCAATCAAGCTTGAGCTCTGATTTGATTGTTTACTTGTTCTGCTTGAACTTAAAAATTTTGTTATGTATATATATATGGGGGAAACAGAAATAATATTATTATAGGCAAAAAATAAAGAGAATAAGTGAATTAGATGTATAGAACAGTAGAGAGAAGAAAGAAAAATCAACGAAAATAATCAGTCAAGGACACTCACTAAATGTTTTTCAGTTCTTATAAGTAAAGAATAAAGAGGTCCCTTGATATTTTATTACTTGCAACTTTTATAATTTAAATAGTCTCACAAGCTCGATTTTAAGCATGAGCATTACCAAACTCCTTTGTAAACCAAGTTTGATTAGTAATTTTGATGCTGAGTCTCGCTTTGTTTTATTATTTATTTTAAATGTTCATACTCTTGCTTCATTATGGGATTCAATAACCAGGCAATTTGAATTGCTTTCATTCTTCTTAATTCAAAGCGATTGGTTAGCTGTGTGCTTGTAGGGAACTAGTCGGTTTTTGCTTCTTTTTTTTTTTTTTTTTTGGGTCTTATTTTCACTGAACTTCTGGTTCACTCTATGTTTGTTTTATTTGGAGTTATTTTTAATAAGATTTTTGTACCTGATAAATAAATGTTGAAGCTCAGTTGATAAATAAATTTTTGTGGCTTCTTGGCCCCTTATTAATTGAAGTGGAAAGTTTTTTGTCAATGTTACATATTAAGTGTCCATTTCAATTTTACAAGAATTTTTAGATGCTGCTTTTTGTTGTATCAAATGCTCTAGAACCAAATGACAATTTCTGCTATTTGGTTCAGGATATACTTCGTCTTCTCACATTATGGTTCAATCATGGAGCTAGTGCAGAAGTTCAAATTGCTCTGCAAAAAGGATTTGCACATGTTAATATCGACACGTGGCTTGTTGTTTTACCTCAAATAATTGCCAGGATACATTCAAATAACCATGCTGTGAGAGAACTAATACAATCACTTTTGGTGCGAATTGGACAAAGCCATCCACAGGTTTGTTTCTGATGGTCTTTGATTTCTAAAACATAAGTTTAGGATGTTACTGGTAGTGATGAATGGATCAATGATAGTGTTAAAATTTTGTGGGGATTGTAAAGGCCTAGGATTATTTTTGTCTTTTGATTTACTTATTTCACTATAAGAAAGTGATTGACTATTGCAAAAGCATACTCCCTCTCCCTCTCCCTCTCTCTTTTTTCATTTTTTATTTTTTCTCTTTAGCTGTTTTTATTTATTCATTCATTCATTAGGTGGAGTGTGAGAACCTATAAAGGAAGTGCCAATGCACTCTTGCTAAAGTAGTTTTTTGTTTGCAACAATTTTTGTCTGACACTTGTTGTATACAGTTTTCACTTTGGTATTGAGTTTAGCTAAATTTGGCCATTAGCAAATAGTTTATGTAAATAATTTATAATTTCAAATCCAGATTTTGCAGCAATTTAGGTATCCACTGGTTAGAATCAAGGATATCTGTTGAAATCTTAAAGATTTATTGATTTGATTATGTGTGTGCTATGTATAGAAATAATATATTAGGTGTATGCTGTGAATATTCTTTTAAGATTTGGTTTACTGATTATAGGAGATTTGATTAGAATCATTGATTATAAGAGATTTGATTTGTTTTCTTTTTTTGTTATATTTTGTACTCTATAAATTGTCTCTTGTAACCTGAGTATTATTATCGAAATAATATAAGATTATTCAGAGACTTAAAAGTTTTTATGTTATCAAAGCCATAGTGACCCAACAGTCCAGGTTCGAATCCCTTCCGTGTGATTTAATTAAAAAATAAAAAAAAGTTATTGTTTGGCTCATTTGTAAGACCCGCTGAGGCATGTGAGGCTCGATCCGGTCCACGTTGCAAGTGCGCGTGAGGCCCTTGCACGTGAGGGGGCAGGCGTATTAGAGACTTAAGTATTCAAGTTAAGGCTACACCTACAAGCTTAAGCTTTTAGGAAAGTGGTAAACCTAACAATATCATTTTTTGATACAAACTATAGTACAAGTTTTGAACCATTTTATTAATACACTATGTTTGAGATTAAATCTAACTAATGTCATTTCGAAAGTGCATTTATCCTTGATAACTCTGTCTCCACCTTGGCTAATGTAAATTCTTCTCAGGCTCTTATGTACCCTCTTTTAGTGGCATGTAAATCAATAAGCACTTTACGCAGAGCTGCAGCACAAGAAGTAGTAGACAAAGTTCGGCAGCATAGTGGTCTGCTTGTGGAACAGGTCGAATATTTAATTGAGTTTTTTTTTTTTTCCTTTATTTTCTCTGGTCTTATTTGCTTTTCTTTGCAGGCACAACTTGTATCAAAGGAACTAATTAGAGTTGCAATACTCTGGCATGAAATGTGGCATGAGGCACTAGAAGAAGCTAGCCGTCTGTATTTTGGTGAACATAATACTGAGGGGATGTTAAAAGTGTTGGAGCCATTACATGAAATGCTTGAGGAAGGGGCTATGAGGGAGAATACTACCATAAAAGAGAGAGCATTTATAGAGGTTTTACATTTATTTTCATACTAGTGCCTACAGTTTTTGTACATTATGATTAGCTGAGCTTTTAATGCATATTGAGTCATCAAGTCCTATTTATCTTGTCTTGAACATCTTCAAAATGCATGGCGTCATAAACTGGAATTTCTGGGTCTGGGAGTTGTTTAGTTTCTCTCTGGTATTCTGAACTTTTCTTTCATTTAATATACCAATCTGTTCTTATAGTTCTTTCCTTAAAATTTTGGAATCCTTTTGACTTGTGGAGTGTTTGAGGACGTTGTTGATTTCCTCCAAAGATGAATAATGGCCAAATCAAATGTCCGGTATTTTGTAAGATATTCTGTACATAATTATTGTATCACTAATTTCCTATAATTGACCCCTGAAAATTAGGTTTTTTGGAAGAGTATATCCTAAAATATCCCTCTGCTCTATATTTTTATCTTGTAGCAGAAATTAATATGTGGAGAAAAGATTAAGAAGCATTCTTTTTGGTCATGGAGTATTTTAGCATTTGGAGACACTAGAGTATTTATTCATTTGATCAATCATTATATCTTGTTAATGCAGGCTTACCGTCATGAATTGTTGGAGGCCTATGAATGCTGCATGAAATATAAGAGAACTGGAAAAGATGCTGAGCTTACTCAGGTAATGTTTAACTCAATTGGGAAGCGGTTGTTAGCTAGACATTTAATTTGGGCTGCCTGGCAATAGGGATTTGGGTTTTTGAATTTATAGTGATGCAAAAGCTTTCTCTTTTCTTTTTTTGGGTATAGATTTTCTACCCCTTAAGGCTTTTTTGCATATGGAAACTTGTCCACTCCTTTTACTCTAGTAATACAAATATTTTTGTTTCTTGTCCAAAAAAAAAAAAAAAATTGTATTCTGAACATTTTTGCTTTTGGCCTTGGTTTGTTAGTGCTAGAAATTTTCCGTGCCAGTGCTATTGCTATCAAACTGTTTATCGTCCTTTTGAAATTCAATTTCAAGATTGGTTATAGGATAATTTAATTTATTAATCTTTGTCTTTTATGTGCTAGCTAAGAGGTTTCCTACCCTCATCCTTAGTTTTGGAGATTTTCCAACTCTAGTGCCACTGCCTATATACTCTAAATTTGTTATTGGGAACTTGGGAGCTAAGAAAATTTTAACAACTTAGGCTTTAGCTTTTTCACTAGTGTTCTAAGTATTTCAATTTTTTCTTGATCAGGCGTGGGATCTTTATTATCATGTTTTCAGAAGGATAGACAAACAGCTTCAAAGTCTTACTACCCTTGACCTGCAGGCAAGATGAATGCCTTTATGTCTTTTTTTTTTTTTTAAACTAATTCATCGTTTTGGCGCTAACTATCCACTACTTGTGTGAAAAACAGTCAGTTTCTCCTGAGTTATTGGAATGCCGTAACTTGCAGCTTGCCGTTCCTGGAACTTATCGTGCTGGTAAAATTGAATTCATTATTTTACGTCTATTGGTGCCAAATCCGATTTGCCCAAAGTTTACACCCATTTTTTTCAATTTCAGGTTCACCAGTGGTAACAATTGCATCGTTTGCAACCCAGCTTGTTGTCATAACATCTAAACAGCGACCACGTAAACTGACAATTCATGGGAGTGATGGTGAAGATTATGCCTTCTTGCTGAAGGGACATGAAGATTTACGCCAAGATGAACGTGTCATGCAGGTATTTTCTTCTTTCAACATTGTTGCCCATCTCGTACTTCTGGTGGACACTGCCATCTGGTTCAGGGTTTTGGATTCTGGACTTGAGACATTTTTTGCTTCTGTTGTATAAATTGAAACTACTACTGAAATGTGGTGAACCTTACCTAGATAGAGAAGTTAACTGCTGTATTACTTTTATCATTGTAAACTCTAAATAGTCCTGACTTTCAAATATTTTCAGCTTTTTGGATTGGTGAATACTCTATTGGAAAATTCTAGAAAAACTTCTGAGAAGGATTTGTCTATTCAACGATATGATGTCATTCCCCTCTCTCCAAACAGTGGGTTAATTGGATGGGTTCCGAACTGTGATACGCTACACCATCTTATTCGAGAGTATAGGGATGCCAGAAAGGTCAGTTGAAGTTCATTGTGTACTTTATTTTTGTAACCTGAAATCAACAGTTTTCTTTTGTATTCCTATTTGTGGTTAAGTGAGTGCATGTTGTTGGCTAAGTTTTAATGACATAAGTTTTAATGAAAGTCTCTTTGTTTACTAAGAAAAAAAAAACATTGAAGTGAGTGCATGTAGTTTGAGGGGTGCTGCATTCACATATTTGCCTTTGTGGTTACAGATCACCTTAAATCAAGAGCATAAATATATGCTAGGCTTCGCTCCGGACTATGACCATTTGCCTCTTATTGGGAAAGTGGAAGTATTTGAATATGCTTTACAAAATACAGAAGGAAATGACCTTTCCAGGGTATGTATTGTTCTAGAATTGTGATAGCTATCCTGCTCTGTTTTACTTGTTCTTCCTTCACTGGAGATACATTATCTCAAGGTGCCAAGATCTGGGTTTTCTTTTTTGTTTTTCTTTTCTTCCCCTATAGGTTCTTTGGTTAAAAAGCCGCACTTCGGAAGTTTGGCTAGAGAGGAGGACAAATTATACAAGAAGTTTAGCGGTCATGAGCATGGTATGCGTTTGCACCTTGTTTCTTTCATACTTTTGTTTTTTTGGTCTGTTGGGCAATTTCTATTCCTTGTGCTACTTGGCTTTTCCTTGAGTAAATTTAGTGTCCAGCAGCTTTGAAACCTGCACCATCAGCTTGATATTACAATTTTTCCCTTTTAGGTTTTAAGCTCTTGGCACTTTAAAAGAATTTGTTGTAATTCTGACATCAAGTTTAGGCACTTTAGGCTGATATTGTTACCAATAGTTTACATTTTGAAATGGTCCCAATTTGGAGTGAGTTTGTGAAGAGTATTGGAATATTATTGATTGATATATTAAAAATAATGAGAACAATTATTTATAAGTNTAAGAATCCTCCACAGATCTCTACCCTGATTACTCTCCTCCGAATCCTCCTTGATACCCCACAATCACATAATCAATAAATAATCTTCTAAAATCTTCAACACTTCCCCTCAAGCTGGCTTGAAGATATCTTCCATAGCCAGCTTGCTTATTAAAGAATCAAATTACTTCTTGTATAGTCCTTTAGTAAAAATGTCTGCAATCTGATCAGTAGTTGAAATAAAAGGCATGCAAATTAGTCCACTGTCTAGTTTCTCCTTAATAAAATGTTTATCTACTTGTATATGTTTGGTTCGATCATGAAATACTGGGTTGTGAGCAATAGAAATCGCTGCCGCCTTGTTATCACAATAAACCTTCCTAGGTAGTGACTCTGAAGCCTTCAGTTCTTCTAGCATCCTTTTAATTCAAATAATCTCACAGATTCCATGGGCCAATGTCCTAAATTTTGTACTACTTCGGGCAACTACATTCTGCTTTTTACTGCGCCAAAGTTATAAGATTTCCTTCAACAAATGAACAGTATCCGGTAGTAAATCTTCTATTAATCACTCAGCCCAGTCAGCATCCGTGTACACCTCAATTTGAAGATATCCCTGTTTTTTGAAAAGTAAACCTTTCCTAAGTGTTCCCTTTANATACCTTAGGATTCGATAGACAGCTTCAAAATGTTCCGGTCCAGGTGAATGCATAAATTGACTAACCATACTTACGGAGAAAGAAATATTTGGTCGTGTGTGATACAGATAAATCAACCTTCCAACAAGGCGTTGATACCTTTTCTTATCTACCATCTTTCTATTATCAGTATGCTGTAATTTTGTGTTAAGTTCAATTGATGTTTCAGTTGGCTTACACCCAAGCATACCTGTCTCCCCAACCAAATCTAAGACATATTTACGTTGATTCACAAATGTACTTTCTTTAGATATCGCAAACTCCATTCCTAGGAAGTACTTCAAGTTTACTAAGTCTTTAATCTTAAACTCATCAGCAAGCTGTTTTTTAAGTTCGACACTATCACTCCTTGTCAAGATAATGTCGTCAATATAAACAATCAAAATAGCAATTTTATTTTCTTTTGAGTATTTATAGAACAGAGTATGGTCAGCTTGGCTCTGGAAATATCCATATTTCTTGACTGCCTTCGCAAATCTTTCAAACCAAGCCCTCAGTGACTGTTTGAGACCATAAAGAGATTTCCTTAATCTACAGACTTTTCCTATGCCAAGTTTTTCTTCAAATCCTGGCGGTAGACTCATAAACACTTCTTCAACTAGGTCTCCATTAAGGAAAGCATTCTTCACATCCAATTGCTATAAAGGCCAATTTAGATTGACTGCAAGGGATAGCAAGACTTGGATAGAGTTAAATCTTTGCAACAGGAGCGAAGGTTTTCTCATAGTCAATCCCATAGGTTTGTGTAAAACCTTTTGCAACTAGTCTCGCTTTATATCTTTCTATACTCCCATCAGCTTTTTATTTCACTGTAAAGACCCATTTGCACCCAACAGTCTTCTTGTCTTTAGGCAAATCAACAATCTCCCATGTGCCAGTCTTCCTTAGAGCATTCATTTAATCAAGGACTACTAATCTCCAATTTGGATCATCAAAGGCTTCCTGTATATTTTTTGGCACAAACAGGTGAGATAATTTTGAGGTAAATGCCTTGTGACTATTAGAAAGTTTCTCGTAGGAAACAAAGTTAGAAATAGGATATTTAGTGCATGTTCGGGTTCCTTTTCTCAGGGCAATTGGAATATCAAGATCATGGAGTATTATCAGAATCAGAAACTAGAGCAGGATAAGATGAGGACAATAAAGGTAGAGAATGAGAAGAGTTACCTGGAAAGGAGCCATTATTCGGGTTTGATTGATTTTGCTCTAGGATGATAAGAGGGTCTCTATTTCTTCCAGGATTCTTCCTTCTAGTATAAACCTTAAGCTCAGAAGTAGGATTAATCTCCTGCTGTTATATTTCCTTCTCTATTGAACCAATAATGTTCGTTTCATGTTCTTGGCTACTGTTTCCACTTTCCCAAGTTTTAGTATCTAGGTTGATAATTAGATTAGATAAAGGTTTAGATTCCCAAAAATTTTCATCACCTGGCGTCTTCCCGTGAGGAAAAATTTTTGGAAAGGAGAAGTTTCAAAAGAAGAAACATCCAGAGTAACATAAACCTTTTTTGAAAATGGATGAAAACATTTATATCCACGTTAAGTAGGCTATATCCCAAAAAAATATATTTTATAGCTCGAGGATTTAGCTTAGACAGAGAATGATGAGGGATATGAACAAATGCAGTGAAACCAAAAATTTTTAAAGGTAAATCTGATGGAACTAGTGATGTTGGAAATTCCTTTTTTAAGCAATCTAAAGGAGTAAGAAAATTAAGAACACGTGAAGGCATGCGGTTGATTAAATAAGATGCTATGAGAACTGCATCTCACCATAAATATTGCGGAACATATATAGAAAACATCATAGCACGTGCCACTTCAAGTAAGTGTCGGTTTTTCCTTTCAGCAATCCCATTTTGTTGAGGAGTATTACAACACGAAGATTGATGAGAAATTCCTTTTTCTTGTAGAAAAGTATTCAAAAATTTATTAAAGTATTCTGTTCTGTTGTTAGAATGAAGAATACAAATTTTTGTTTGAAATTGATTTTCAATCATGGTAAAGAAATTTTTGAAAATTTTTTCAACCTCAGATTTCTCATTCATAAGATAAATCCAACATACATGAGTATGGTCATCAATAAAAGAAACTACCATTTACCAGACAAAGTAGAGACTTTTGAGGGTCCCTATGCATTACTATGAATTAAGTAAAATGGTTTAGATGCACAATAAGATATAGGAAGATAAGAAGATCTATGACTTTTTGAAAAAAGACAACTTTCACATTGAAGAGATGTAATATCAAAGTCCTTAAATAACAAAGGAAATAAATGCTTAAGATATAAAAAACTAGGATGGCCTAATCGATGATGCCAAATCATTATTTGATCACGAACAAAGATGAAACTTATATTACTAAGTGCTTGAGCTTTTTTATTACTAGAGATATTATCTTCAAAATAGTAGAGATCATTTATCATCCTAGTACTGTCAATCATCTTCCCTGAATTCTGGTCTTGGAAAACACAACGAGATTTAGAAAAAATAGCACAATAGTTAGAATCTTTGGAAAACTTGCTAACTGATAATAGATTACAGGCTAGTTTTGGAACATAAAGAACAAATTTCAAATTAATGCTGTCAAATATTTAAATTGATCCTATGCCTGCAATAGGTGAAAAACTACCATCTAAAATCCTAACTTTCTCATTTCCAGAATAGGGTGAATAAGATTTAAACAATTTTGAGGAACAAGTCATATGATTAGAAGCTCCTGAATCAATAATCCAAGGAGAAGACAAAGACAAACAAGATAGAGTATGATTTCTTTCACCTATTTGAGCCAATAAAACACTAGGAATACCAGACGTCGAACTGGATTTTAGCATAGCACGAAGATGTTCTAATTGCTCTCTGGGGAATGGACACGCCTCAACTTCATTAGCAGTAGGTGGTGCTTTACCATTTTTATCCCCAAACTTATTGCTTTTCCAATTTGCCGGTTTGCCATGAAGTTTCCAGCAAGTGTCCTTGGTGTGTCGGGGTTTGTTGCAAAAATCACACCAGACCTGTGCCTTGTCATCCCTCTTATGTTCGGAAGAAGATACCTTATTGGTAACAACCAAGGCTGACCCTTCAATTTTACCACTAGGTCTTTTTTTTCCAAGCATGACATTTCTACGACTTTCTTCCCTCCTAACTTCTGCGAAGACTTTTCCAATCGAAGGAAAAGGTTGTCTTCCAATAATCCTCCCCCTTACCTCATCAAACTCAACATTAAGACCTGCCAAAAATTTAAAAATTCGAATGTCTTCCACAACCTTCTTAAAATGCTGGTAATCATCAGTAGATTTCTATTCATAGCAATCAGATAAATCAAGATCTTGCCATACCTTTTTCAGTGAAGTGAAATACTTGGTAACATTATCCTCTCCTTGGCGCATCTCCCCAAGCTTAAGAGTCAACTCGAATATCTGAGACTGATTTAACTTGGTATTAGAGCCATAGTGACCCAACGGTCCAGGTTCGTATCCCCCTGTGTCATTTAATTAAAAAATAAAAATGTTGCACGTGAGGGGGCGTATCAGAGGCTTAAATATTCAAGTTAAGCCTACACCTACAAGCTTAAGCTTTTAAGAAAGTGACAAACTTAACAGTTTGGGCTCAATCCCAAGAGCATTTGATGATTGAGACCACCTAGTTAGTGTATACATATACACAAAAAATAGGCATGTGTGCACACACGTACCATCTGAAAGGATCTACGATGGAGAAGCTTATCAGAATACTGACCTTTTAGGACATGTCTCTGGATTTAAGACCAATTTCTTTCTTTCATGAGTTGTGCCAGTGATCGAAAAGTTTGTATTTGTTACCTATAACGATATCTAGATGAGCTGAAAATGAAAATATGGGAAAGGCCTGTGAGGAAAGAAAAGAAGAAATGAGAACAAATGAAGGATATCTTGATTCATATAGATGATAGAAATTGAGTCTTGTTTATCAAGTAGCTTATCCATATCTGAGGCTGGTTAGGATTTCCTTCCTTTGCGGTGCCAGAATTTTTTCCCCCTTTTTTAATCTAAAACTTTGATGCAATTTTGAACTGATTTGTTTCAGGTCGGATATCTTCTTGGTTTAGGGGATCGACACCCAAGTAATCTTATGCTGCATCGTTATAGGTACATCATAATTGGAAGGCAGTAGCTAGTATCTGTAACTAATTTTTTTTGTCTCTGATATGTGTGATGTTTTCCAGTGGGAAGATTTTGCACATTGATTTTGGGGACTGTTTTGAAGCATCAATGAACCGAGAGAAGTTTCCTGAAAAGGTATGTTTCAAGTATGTGGTACTCAAATCTGTTTTCATACAGTAATTGGTTGTTTTGCATGCTAACTTCGTTTTTAATAATATCTAGGTTCCATTCCGCTTGACCAGAATGCTTGTGAAAGCCATGGAGGTTAGTGGTATTGAGGGCAACTTCCGTTCAACATGTGAAAATGTGATGCAAGTTTTGCGATCAAATAAAGATAGTGTTATGGCTATGATGGAGGTATGGTTTGCTTTTCTTTTTTTTGTTACTGCTTCTATAATTATTTCACTGAAGGGTTGGAATATTGTAACTAAAACTCTTGATTTAAACTGGACGCAGATTCTGAACTATTTAATTTATTTCAATCTAAACGTTAAAGGAAGTGGAATTAATTGATTATTATTTTCTTTTAAAGAAAAAACTAACTTTTAATATTGCGAACTCTGTAACGCTCAAGATTTTCAGATTAGAATAAATAAGAATTTGGAATTGTCTTCTTCTAGGTCACAATCACCTGAACCTTTACTAAAATAAAATTTCAAACATTAAATCCTATATCTTGAGTTTATTGCTGCCGACCCAATACTTCAGGATAATTAATTGATGAAGCTGATTCTTAGTCTCACTTGTTTTCAGGCTTTTGTTCATGATCCTCTCATTAATTGGCGTCTTTTCAATTTCAATGAAGTACCACAAATGTCAGTGTTTTCAAATACTCATGTCCCTGCTGTAGTGAATACGGAAGAGTGTGCTCCAAATAGAGAGCTTCCTCAACCTCAACGTGGTGTTCGTGAAAGGGAACTCCTTCAGGTTTTTGGATATCTTAAACGTTGAATTTATTTGCTTAATTTATTTTACAGTCGATGCTTATTTCCATCATTCTTTGTATGTAGGCTGTTAATCAGCTTGGTGATGCTAATGAGGTTTTAAATGAGCGTGCCGTGGTGGTCATGGCTCGGATGAGTAATAAACTAACTGGACGTGATTTTTCCTCGTGCTCGTCACTACCATCAGGTTCTATTCAACATGCAATAGACCACAGCACCTTAATTTCCGGAGATACCCGTGAAGTTGATCATGGTTTATCTGTTAAACTGCAAGTGCAAAAGCTAATTACCCAAGCTACATCACATGAAAACTTGTGCCAAAACTATGTGGGGTATGATATTGCAATTATTCATGTTCTTATTCTTTTTTTATATAGCGTGCGTTAAGTTAATTCATGCAAATACTCTGTGGACAAGCATGTCTTTAATTTTGCACGGATAAAGCATATACCTATGTCCCTACAAAATAGGTTTTTCTCAAAGTCTAATTAAATCAATTCTTATAAGTAGTTTGAGTTCGCCAGATTTAGGTTGCATTGTCAGATTCTAAAAAACCGTATCTTACTGAGGGTACAGGTCAGATGTGTGCCGTCGAAAAGTGATTGTTGAAACATTTCTTTTTGTTTAATCACATTGTATTTTTTTTATTATTTATAGCTGATAAACCTGCATTTTGTTTGATGTACTGGGTATCTTACTCGTTTAAGATGCTAGGTTACTTCGCAGTTTAAACTCTTGTATCTTTCAGGGATTATAAATGCTAATTTTCCCTATTTTTTGGTTTGTTGTAGGTGGTGCCCTTTCTGGTGAACAAGGTAACCAATTTTCATTGTAAATTATGTACATAGCGTACAGTCATAGTGGAAGCCTTAAGACAAATGCTTTTCTTCTTGTAATCTATTTCATGTTGTAATACATGTAAATAAACATACTTCCCTAAAAAATAGTTTGGGTATAATGTGTATAAATTCCGAGTAAATGAGAACCCCGTATCCCTTTTTGTAGAAAACTCAATCTTATTTTTCATAAAGCACTTTGTTATTTCTTCCTCTCAAGAATTAATATTGCTTTTCACTCAAAATAGAAAAGAAAAGCCAGCAAGTTTATTATCTAGTTAAACTGACTTTTGGCTTGTAAGAAACTTTACGGTCAAAGTCCGGTTGATGCGATGATGGGTTGGGAGAAGAAATTAGGATTTTTTTAGGGGCATTGGTTCTCAATTCCCCATTAAATTTTAATTGTCAAAGCAAGTATCCTATTAAATCAAAATTAATACTGACTTTCTAAAAACTTAATTCTGTTAATTATATTTAACGGTGTTACAGTAAACATTCAGGATAAATATAGAAACATTCTTTTGACATATCTAAAAATAATAAAATCATCACATTGATTATAAAGTAATATAAAGATTCAATTTTTATAATCCTTCGAAACTAATTAACATTGTAAGGCATTATCGATATTTTATTATTTAAGTAATATAAAATATTTATAAATTAATAAAAAATTTATAAAAGTAATAAAGTTATATTTCATAACTAAATAATTTTTGTAAATTTAAAAACTTTATTAAATAATTTCACTTACTAGAGTTATTTAGTTTTTAATAAATTATTTACTAAAATTTATTTACTTAATTTACTAAAATTATTTAGTAAATGATATATGTTTATTATTTAAATTTGCTAAAATTATTTAGTTTTTAGGAAATAATTTATTTGTTTAATTTATTAAAATTATTTAAATTTATAAATATTATCTAGTATAGTGGTGGCAAAAGGTTAGGTCTGGCCTGCTTTGGGTAGGCTTATGGGCCAGGTCAAGTCAAAATAGTGCTAAGCTAAGCTAGGCCTTAAAAAAAAATAAAGGCATGAGCTTAACCTAAGGTATGTACTATTTGGACCAGGTCAAACCAGACTTGTTATTATTTACTATTTTAAAATTTTAAATTAATTTTTTAATTTATAAAATTAATTAATTAATTATTTTATTATAGTACCAGGCCGGGTCAGGTTGGCTTGCAGGCCTGAAGCCTAGGGCTGAGCCTGGCCTACCTTAGGCCTAGGGTCCGGCCAGGCCAGGCCAGACCAAAAAATGGGTCAAGCCAGGGCGGCCCAGGCTTGGTCTAGCCTACTGCTATCTCTAACCTAGTAGATGAAATATATTTTTGTTATTTTTCATAAATTCTTATAATAATTTTATTAATTTTAAATATTTTATATTACTTTAATAAATAAAATATCGATAATGCTCTCACGATTTTAATTAGTTTCAAAGGATTATAAAAAATGAGTCTTTATTTTACTTTATAATCAAGGGGGTGAGTTTGTTATTTTTGAGTATATCAGAGGGGTATTTATATATTTATCTTGAATGTTTACTGTAGTACTGTTAAATATAACTAATAGAAGTTAAAATTTTGAAAGGTCAGTCTTAGGGGGTGTTTGGTTTGGTTAAATTGCACCCAGGAATGGGAATGGGTAATTCTCATTCCTAGTATTTGGTTGGAAAAATTTAAAATTGGAATGGGAATCCGATATCCCAAGAAAGGAAATTAGTCATTCTTCCCTACCCCCGTTAATCAGAATTGATTCCGGATTGGAATCAAAAATTAAAAACACGCTTTCACTCTTTCTAAAAAAAAATATTTCACGCTGTTGTACCACAGACATAATCTCTTTTTCTCCATATCTTCCATATTCAATACAATTTTCATCTCAAATACAGATATTTTCTTCTTAATTATATTTTTTTTCTATTAGCTATTTTAGTTTTTTTTTTTTTTTTTGGCTATTTTCTCCATGTTTTAGAAAAAAAATGTTTAAGATATAAACAAAAAGAATCAAATAGCACCGAGATGTGCAATCAAATAGATACGATATAGAGCAAGAGAGGAAGAGTGAGAGAAAAATGTTCCATGGATATTTATGAATATATGCATTCATGCATGTAGCTATGTACGCATGCGAAGATGAGATTTTGATTTTGATTTTTTTTTTTATCTTTCCCGTTGGTGATTGTGCGTGAAATAATTGTTTCTCTGTTTTTGTGTGTTTGACTAGTTACTTTCTACTGTTAAATTATGAATTAAACACTTTATGATTATCTTAACTCTTTATTCCTTTATATTGCAGGTGTCTTAAAGTGATTGCAGTCTTCTTCCTTGTAATCATTATATTTCTGGCGCAGGTAACTTTGGAACTTTGTTTCTCTATATTTTAATTGTTTTATCTTTCTATTCATTTTCAAAGTTAATAAAAACAAAACTATTGATCAGATGTAAAATTATGTGATTTACATATCAAGATCATAGATGATCATTGTTAATATGTGACTATTATTCGTGATTGTTATTCCTTATTTCTTTTTTTTTTTTAATTTTCTTCTTGATAGTGTTAAAATAGTGAATTATGGGTCAAATTGTGAATCAAAGCAAACTCCTAAACAAATCAAAGTGAATCTTGGTTCTTAGAAAGCAAATTCAGCTTTTTAGATAACTTTGTTTGATTATAGTTTCTTGTTTTCTTTATACTAAAGACAACATTTTGTTATTTATTTATTTATTTGCACTAGTCTGTAGTTAATGTCTATATAAAAAGTCAAAGAAATTAACAATATAAGTATTGGCAATGCTTGACTGCCAAGCCCCTGCAACACTTTTTCTGCACTCACTGTGTATATCCTATTATAAATACCCCTACCATCCCCCACCACTTTATCACTTCCATATTTTCAACATGGAAATTTGGTTCATCATGCATCGCTTCTCTCATCAAAACACTCTTCAACCTTCTCCATCCTAGTTTCTATGTTTTTCTTCTTGTTTCATCTGTTAGTTTTATTAACTTCAGATAATCAATTGTTTTTCTATGGAGGTTACAAGCTTAAAGATCAAATTGATGATTAATTAATATCCACCTTGAGAGAATTAGAAAATATTTTGACTCTCTATGTATAGAAGTGTCATTTTATATTTATACATTAGGTTAATGATAAAGATTTTGATTTGTTTATTTTTTAAAGTGTTTTGTTTATATTGTTTTTTAATTAAAAAATATTAGATGGATGAGTATATGACATTTATGTGAATATATAATTAACTCCTATTTTGTATGACAATATAGAGAAATGGATCGTTTTGCTCTATCAATGAGAAGGAAGCGAGATTTGCAAGAATTTCAATTTATTGTGATTATTGTTAACATAGTTTTTATTATGTATATAACCTGATATTTGATGGGTTCAACCATTTTTTAAGGGTGTCAATTGAGAGAAAAGAAGAATAATAAAAAGAGATTAAGAAKAGCAAATTTAGATATGCTAATAAGAGAGAGTGATGTTATATGCAATAATGAACTTCGCATGAATCGACACACATTTGATGTACTTTGTGAGATGCTTAGAGACATTGGGGGTTTAAAGGATTTAGCAGTATGTCAATTAAGGAAATTGTAGCAATTTTTCTATATACATTAGCTTACCACAAGAAGAATAGGACAATTGAAACTTATTTTATTAGAAGTGGAGAAACGGTGAGCAGACAATTTAACCAATGTCTAAAGGCTGTTTTAAAGTTGCATAATGATTTACTGAAAAAGCCTACGCCAATAATGGATAATTGCATAGATGATAGATGAAAACATTTCAAGGTACATAATAATTTCTCATTTAATTTATCATAAACTCATAGATTTATTATGGATTTTATTTGAAAATTCGTTTGTTGTTATTTTTGTTGTAGAATTGCTTAGGAGCATTAGATGGTACTTATGTTAATGTATTAGTATCAATTGAGGATAGACCTATGTTAATGTATTAGTACCAATTGAGGATAGACCTAAATATCGAACAAGAAAAGGTCACATTGCAATTAATGTTTTGGGTGTTTGCTCACCTGATATGCAATTCATGTACATGTTACCTGGTTGGGAGGGATCAGCTCATGATAGTCATGTCCTTCGAGATACAATTTCTAAACCTAGTGGTTTAAAAATTCCTCAAGGTAATGGTAATTCATAATATTAATTTTTAAATAATTAAGTAACTAATTGCATTGTACAGTATAGGAAGAAAGATAATTTGTTAAATTGTGTTATATGTGAATATTGTTATTACTGGTTGATGTTGGCTACACTAATGGCGAAGGATTTCTTGCTCCATATAGAGGGCAATGCTTTCACGTTAATGAGTGGAGAGGTAATAGACAACCACAAACTACTGAAGAGTATTTCAATATGAAACATTCCAAAGCTAGAAATGCAGTTGAAAGATGTTTTGATTTACTTTAAGGACGTTGGTCAATACTTAGGAATTGCTCATTTTTTCCAATAAGGACTCAAGAATGTATTATTATGGTGTGTTGTCTTTTACATAATTTAATAAGAAAATATATGATGACAGATATGGAGGAATATTGTGAAGAATAAGATGGAGAAGATGAGAATATGGATTGTGATAATGAAGTGGAGTTTATCACCACAGTCCAAACATCTGATCATTGGACCAGTTTTAAAAACACACTTGTCCAACAAATGTTTAACAGTTGGAGAGTGCGCACTTATTAAACATTACTGAGACTTTACAACTTAAAACTTAAAAATACATTGGATTTTGACTTGTACTTTTTCTAATTCTTAATATCTTTATAATCATTTGATATGTAATTTGTTGTTCTTTATTTCTTGCATTCCTTTTTTGTTTTTTAGCAACTTAGGTTGATTTTTGTATTGAAATAATATCTCTTATTATTTTTGACATTTTTAATGTTATTATTTTTATTATATTTATAAATCTTGTCAGTATCCTTTAATGTATTTTAGGATAGATTCTGTTCAAAATAGTCAAGCTACTCGAGGTAGAGGTAGAAACAAAAGAGTTTAGACTTTAGAGGAGGATCGAATATTGATACAATGCTTACAAGAGGTGGCTATAGACCCAAAATTTAAACAAGACAATATTTGAAAAAATGGTTATTTGATTCGGTTCGAAGAGTTACTTAGTCAAAAACTTCCTTTGCGTGGTGTAAGAGCCGATCCACATATTGACTCTAGATGGAAAACCATGAAGGCAAAGTATAATGCTATTTCTCAAATGTTGAGTAAATCTGGATTTGTTTGGGATGATACAAAGAAAATGATACAATGTGAGAAAAGTGTTTGTGATGAATGGTGCAAGGTAAGAAATAATATTTAATTATCTAATGATATGAATTGTCATTTTTGTTTTCTCTTTATCATTTTAATATATTGCATTATTATTATTATTATTATTATTATTATTATTATTTTACAGAATCATAAGGAAGCAAGGGGACTTTTGTAATGTATCATTTTCCTTTTATGATGAAATTAAAGAATTAACAGGAAAAGATAAAGCAACTGACAAGGATGTTGAGACATTTGATGATGTTATAGAGAAAATAGAAAAAGAGATGGCTAATGAGACAACTCTCATCAGTGATGAAAATGTAGAAGATGATGGCATACATGTAACTCAACTTACCACTCATTCTTCAACTAAAAGAGCAAGGAAACAAAGCATGACAAAAGGCAAAAAACCAGATGAATCTCAACAGCCAAGTACAGCTACTACTTTCCAAAATGTGTCTTCTAATTTTGACATATTCATGCAAATATGAACACACACCTTACTACTATGACAAATGCATGGTCTCGTGCAGAAGAACATGAACAAGAAATGGCTAATAAAAGCAACAATGTATTGGATGAGTTACTTCATACTAAGGGACTGACTAGCGCTAAAGCCTTACAAGCTACAGATATCCGAACCAAACAAATTGAGGGTTTTCTATCAACCTCCACTTAACTTTAGCAAGCAAGATGTAATTGGTCTTTTATATGTTACTCCTGGTGGAAATGGTTCTAGAATGATTTGAGATAGTATGACTATGTTTATGATAAGTTGAATTTAAATTATTTTTTTTTTAAATTGAAACAGCTAGGATTATGCTATATTTTCATTATCTATTATGATATGGATGTTATAAATTATGGYTGACGATTGATATTTGTATAAGTTTATATGAATGTTGTTTGAATCAAATTTATCATAAATTTCATATGTTGTCTTAGATTAATTGGAAAGTGAAAAAAAAAACAAATAAAATGTAAGAAAGATGAAAATTCATATATTATAATAATAATTATATATAATATTTTTACAGGAGAATAATTTAGAAAATTGATATTGATTCCGATTCCGGACCTCTATAATCCAAACATCTTCAAAGGAAATCAGATTCTGATTCTATACTGAACCAAACAGGAAGAATGAATAACCATTCCAATTCTGATTCCGTCTGATTTCGATTCCGAAGCTTAAACCAAACGAACCCTTAGTTTTGATTCAGTGGGATGCTTGCTTTAACAAAAAAATTTAATGGGGTTAAAAGAAATACCCCCATTTTTTTATATCTGAAAATAGACCCTCAGAACTTGTTAATTTCCTTATGCTTCTACTAGCTCTGTAACAGGCTTGAGTACAAACTCCGTAAAACCTGGAAAATTTGCCAAAAATGGCCTCTTTATGGGATCCCAAATGAAAATAGCTCCACACCCAAACTCTCTCATCCCAATAGCCTCATGCTACAGTATTTTTCATCATTGGATAAAAATGCCTCTTAATCTTCACTAATCACATCCTATTCTGCTTCCCTCGCCATTTGAAACTAGTGAATTAAACACTCCCTCTTCACTGCTCATACTCATCTTTTATCTTCTCTTTAATTCATCTTCATCTTCTTCATTTCATCTCATTACTTATACTCAGGGTCGACGATGTGAACTATTCGAACACATATCTGGTGAGTTTATTCGCTTCTTCTTTTCTCTATGTTTTTTATTTTGTTCTCATCTGTATTTGATGGTGGTTGCTGAATATGGGTAGGTGGTTGTTGTCGAAGATGGGTTGTAGGGTTGTAGGGTTGAATTGTTGATTTTTGACGATTTTGGTGGGCGGAGTTGAGACAGGCGACAAGCGAAGAAGATGAATCGTGGAGGTGAAGATCGATCTCCATGGTCTTGTACTCGATCGTCACGGCTAGGATTCTCCTTCAAACAGTGGAGCTCGATATCCACGGTCCTTTGCATGGTCGTCATGGTTGGGAGGAAACAATTCCTCTCAACCATGACGACTGCGTCAAGGACTATGGATATCGAGCTTTGCGGTTTGAAGAAAAATCTCAGCCGTGACGGCTACGTAGAGGACCATGGATATCGATATCCACGGTCGTCTTCATGGCCATCACAGTCGGTTGTGATGATATTGGAGGCACTATGGTTTGACCGTGATAAACTATTGAGACTGTCACAATCCCTCACAGTCCAAATTATAAAATGCATTTTTTCTTGTTTTTCTAGTTTCTATTTGCAATCTAACAATATTTTAGATTTTCCTTGATGTTTTTACAAGGGTGGGAACTTCTACCATTGTCCATTATGGTGGCTGTTGGGAGACACAACGAAATGATGATATTAAATATATTGGCGGTCAAATTAGGGGGTTATGAGTCTAAAAAGATATTAGATTTTAGCAGTTTCTAGAGTTATTGTATATGGAACTTAGGATTGATCCAATAAATTATATTATGACTCTGTCAACTAGATTGACCAAAAAGTTAGGACCGTGACAGTCTTAATAGTTTATCATGATCAAATCATGGTGCCTCCAATATCATCACGGTCGATTGTGACGGCCATGAAGAGAACCATGGAGGTTGAAATCTATGGTCCTCGACGCGATCGTCACGGTTGAGAGGAATTTTTTCTCCCAACCATGACAGCCATGCAGAGGATCGTGGATATCGAGCTCCACGGTTTGAAGGAGAATCCTACCCGTGATAACCGAGTAAAGGACCGTGGAGATCGATCTCCACCCCCCACAGTCCATCTTCTTCGCTTATCGCCTGGCCCAACTCCGCCCCTCAAAATCGCCAAAAATCAACAACTCGGCCCCACGACCCATCTTCGGCAACCGCCACCAAATATAGAAGAGAACCAAAAAAAAAAAAAAAACACAGAGAAAAGAAGAAGCGAATAAACTCATCAGGTATGTGTTCGAGTAGTTCGCATCATTGGCGCTGAGTATGAGCAGTTAGATGAAATGAAGAAGATGAAGATGAATTGAAGAGATGAAAGATGAGTATGAGCAGTGAAGAGGGAGTGTTTAACTTGCCAGTTTCAAATGACGAGGGAAGCAGAACATCAAGATGCGGGTATTTTTGTCTAATGATGAAAAATACTGTAGTCAAGTTACGGGTGGGGGCCTATTTTTTATTTAGGACCCCGTTGAGAGGCCATTTTGGCAAATTTTCCGTAAAACTTTGCTGAATCTGCCTCCGTCATCTTCACGTGCACTTCACCGTACAAATCAACCAGACATATCCCACATCGGCTGCCACATCCTTCAACATTTTTGGGACCAAAACCGACTAAGGATTTTCCTTGCCAGCCTTTTCCGCGAAGGTCTAGGAAAAAGTTCTGCAACAGGATTGCGAGATTACAGAGAGTGAGAAAGCCAGGCCTGTTTTTTGCGGCATTGTTTGCATGCCTTAACCAGCTAAAAATCACTCCACTGAATGAACACTTTGACTAGAAAAAAGTTATGGAATTACAGAATTTAAACTTCAAATAGAAGTAAGGGGGAACCTCAACCTATCGTAAGCAGGCAAGAAACTGTTCGTGCACTTCCACTTCCACCTGCTACTGGTAGCTTAAAAACAATAAACAAAGCAAGGAAACAAGTAAGCGAAATTGGATACGACAGAAAAAAGTAGCAATTTAAAAAGAAAAGAAAATAACTTAAATAAAGTTCAACACTAAAGCTATATACACCAGTTGGACAAATGGAAAACAACATAGCTAAGGGTCAATTGGACCTTTTTTTCAAAGTTATTTATTTATTTATTTATTTTCGATGAATTGGAAACGAAGCTGCGTTCGGAATCTCTGATAGTGTCTAGACAGGAAAGTGCGAGAGAGAGATATATTAGGGTTTAGGTTTTGAGTAGGAAGCCAACCAATGGCTTCCACGTCGCAGTCCCTATGTATGGCGGGACCGGAGCATCTGCTCCTAGCGGCAGCAGCTTCGACGCGCTTAACCAAATCCTTGCGGACCTCTGCACGCATGGTAGTCCTAAGGTATATGATTTTTTTTTTTTTTTTTTTTTTTTTTGTGNTGTCCTAAGGTATATTATTTTTTTTTTTTTTTTTTTTTTTCTGTTTGGTTGTGAGGAAATGAAGAAGTAAGTTAGAGAAATTGTAGAGGTTAGTTGATTTGGTTTCTGTTAGTTTTTCTTTCATAACTGAGAAAATTGATAGGAAGTTATGAGAACACTTCAGTTTTCATTTGATTATTTTTTATTTTTAGGAGAATTTTAATGGCCTTGTGTAACTGTTTGTTATATTCCAATGTGAAGGAGGGTGCTTCATTAGCTTTAAAGAAGCACTTAGAAGAAGAAGCACGTGATCTTAGTGGAGAGCTTTCTTCCGGTTAATGGATCAGTTATATGAGAGAATTTCAAATCTATTAGACAGCAATGATGTTTCTGACAATCTGGGGGCTTTAAGAGCCATTGATGAATTAATAGATGTAGTGCTTGGTGAGAACGCATCTGAGGTTTCCAAGTTTGCAAATTATATAAGGACTGTGTTTGAGGTAAAGCGTGATCGAGAGGTTTTGATCCTTGCGAGTAAAGTTCTGGGTCATCTAGCCAGGGCAGGAGGAGCAAAGACTGCAGAGGAAGTGGAGTTTCAGGTTTGTTGTTGTGTTTTCTTGGTTTGTATTGAACGATTCTTTGTGGGAGCAGTATAATATCTATTCTTGTTGGTTTCAGGTGAAAATGGCACTGGATTGGCTTCACAGGAATAGAGTAGAAAATTGCCGTTTTGCTGCTGTCTTAATCTTAAAAGTAAGTATGTGCATGTTATTATTATTATTATTATTTTTTTTTTTGTTGTCTATAATTATTAGCTAGTTTCCTGATTAGGTTGTATTGATTTCCTTTTTGGGCATATAGGAAGAAATGATGGAAACTAAGTCCAATGCTTTTTGTTACTCTAGAAGTGATATGCTTTTAATGGAAATAGGGCCCATGAATATTCCTTTATGGAGAAATGATGTGTCCTTAGTTCATCCTATTCAATCTCATGGAATTTTAGTTTGTTCCAGTCGAAATCCTCATGTAATTATCATAACTTAAGTTCACAGGGGGAAAAAAAAAAAAAAGACGTTTGTTGCTCATCGAGGATATCAGTTTTACACTTTGATTCCTGTAGGAGATGGCGGAAAATGCTTCATCTGTGTTCAATGTCCATGTATCGGAATTTGTTGATGCTATCTGGGTTGCACTGAGGGATCCAATATTGGCTGTTCGAGAGGGTGCCGTAGAGGCTTTGCGTGCTAGCCCCTGTGTTACTGAAAAGCGTGAGACATGCTGGCGTGTGCAGTGGTTAGTTATGTATTTTGATATTTGAATTACAGAACAGTTAGTTAATATTTTTGGCACCAATAACTTCTCTGAAAGGTGGAAAAAGGGAAATAGAAGGGGAGAAAACAGAAAAATCTGATATGAATGTTATAGTTGCTGCCACAAAATACATCCACTGATTTGTAATTGGTGTCCTGATTTACCATGTTCAATGGTGCATCATTTTAGTAAACCAAACCCTGCCAATCTTTTTGTGAGCGGGATTCTATCTCAAGACCTCTTGTAAAAGCCTAAGGGATTTAAGCTATTACCCATCATTTAATATATCTTTTTCCTGTTCGAAATTTCAGCAGTTGGATCAAATTTTCAAAGGAGTGAATAGTCCTTTTAACCTTGTTATTGTATGACAAAGCCAGAGAGATTGAGTGTAGAACCATCGGATTTGATTCTGTCTCAATTTCTATTCAGGCTTTACACTTATTTTCACAAAGCATTTTGTTGCTCTCTATACCCCAGTACAATTTTATTGTCATCCCTTATGATTTATGTTGACAGCTTTGTTGTTCGTCCTCTAATACAAAATAAATGTAAAATTTTGTATCGTCACCCTTAACAAGGGAGCGTACATGCTTTAGCCTATAGTTGTACACCCATAATCTTTTCCAGGCTCAAATTGTCAAATATGCAGCAGTTTGTAAATTCCCAAATCTTTTGTATGTTATGGCCATGATGCTTTCTTTTGCAGTGTGAATATAGAGTTTGTTTGAGATCAATGCAACGCCATTGATTTTAGATCATGGTTTGTGTTATGGGATCTGACTATGTAGATTTAAATATTTGGCTCGGGTTGGAAGGCTTTGCTCAGATGATACTTTACATTTATAATTTCAAAGTCTCCCTTATTTTTATGTTCTCAAGAAGAGTGACACCATTTGCTGCTCAATGAATATTTTGAGCTGGTTGAAGAATTGCATAATTTATTTGCTTTCAGAACCCGAGGTTTTGTAAAGGAGAATTTTGGATCGATACAGGGGTTAGATGTGAAGTTTAAGTTTTCTGGTGGTATGTACTGCATATTTCTTGGAAGATTTTACAAAAGCTGCCTCATAACAGAGAACAATTTTTTAACAATGCTTCTATATTACTGGGTAGATGTGCAACCTATTTATAATTTTTATAAAAGAAAATAGAAGGAAATTATTCTATTCTAGTCCTAGAATTATTCCAATAAATCAACCACTAATTGCAGGAAATAAATGCCTAGATACAAAAAACAAAAAAAAAAAACAAAAAAACAAAAAACAAAAACAAAACAAAAAAGGAAGCAAATAATACGGGAAAGGAAGCAAAAATATAGATTCACATATTCATGTCTGATTAAGATTCATTGATATTCTCTTTTCTAATGCATTTTTCATTAATCATCAACTACATCCTTTTAGATTTTGGTTATACAAAAGTAATCAAGAGAGAATCGTAATCCATTTGAAATTTGTTCTGCTAACGTACTAAAATTTCGAGGAAGTGCCTATATTCAACAAAATGAGTAAGCTGATAGACCTTGACAACCTTTTTATTTTCTTTTACGTTCTTATTCCTGTATATATATTAAACTGGCTAAAATAGAGCTTCAGCACCTTGTATACATAGTCGTGCCTGAGCAAAATCATACTGCAAAAGATGAACTAAATTTGACTGCTCATGAGCTTTCCAAGCATACCTACGACTGCAAGAATTAACAGGAATAGCTAAGGTACTTGGTCGGTATTGTAACCAAACCAGGGTTCTGTGCTCTCTCTCTTTTGGCGTCAATCCAACGGTTCACAGAAGCCAGTAACTTTACCAACCTGATGGCCTAATATGACCTAGAATCAACAGATGCAAACTCCAACATTTAAGTAGCAAGTCTTTTCTTGTAATTTCCCTGCACCAGGCTGAGTAGAAAATCCGTAAAAATCTGCTCATAATCTGGCATCTTTGCATACCCTGCATGATTCAAACGAACTTGCTTAACCACCAGAATCAGCATTTGGATCAAAAAATCAAACACTCCCTAACATATTTCAGCTCTAATCCTACAAGTAGCTAAATGAATTTCAACATTCTGCCTTCACATTTGTGGGCATCCCCGTGTGTGTGTGTGGACAGAGAAAGAGACTTACTAGTCAGAGACTTCAAAATCAGAAATATTAAAAGCCTCACATGATTCGGAAACTAATGACAAAAACACTTCCCACACCCCACAACAAACCCTACTTACCAGGGAAGTAGTTGATGTCAATGACATAAAAGACATCTCTGGTCCCATGCTCTCGAATCATATCAATGTTGAACATCCGAAGGCCCTAAAAGTTGCAGCAGAATGTAACTAAAGAGTTTGTAGAACCAAACATATTACACAACTGCTGCCGCATAACTCAACAAAATAGAAAGAAGATAAAAAATTTACCAACCGACAACGGAGTTCCCTGGCAAGCCTTTCCAGCAAAGGTAGAGGAGGAAGTTCTATAACAAGATGCAAGATTAAGCAGAGTGGAAAGGAAGGCTTTGAAACATATATTTTTAGGCAACGTATAACAAACTTAAAATACTCAACTGAATGAAGACTTCAAGTAAAAAAAACATGAGTCTGTATCGGGTTAATCAAAATTGAGCTGAAATCCACAAGGACACCATATTTTTTTATGTTTTTGCTGAATTTCGTTCGATAAACACACATCCATTATAATTGTGAACCCTAAGTCCATATGGGGATTGCCATTCTTACCAGCAATACCAGGGTCCAGATCTGCGTCATCTGCAGAGGCTGCAGCAGATGAAACCCTTGGAAAAGGGATCACACCGACAACTTCCGCTAGCTCACATTTACTGACATTAGGTAGAGAAAACCGCCTTACAACCCTTATAGCTTCCCCAACAATATAGATTTTGAAAAGAACACCTCCTACAGTGGGACAAGCAGAAGAATTTAAACTTAAAATTGAAGTACAGTGATGCTAAATTGAAATAACGAGGTTCAGTCACTAGATGGAATGCTATACCATGATCAACAAACTCTTGTAGCACCATTGGAGGTTCAAGTTCTGCAAGGGAGAATCTATCATAAGCAAGAAACAGTTCGTGTGACTTAGGACTTCCATCCACTACTAGTGGCTTTGCAACTGAAACAATAAATAAAGCAGGTTAATAAGTAAATACTCAGTTATGACAAACAAAAGAAACAAAAAAAAAAAATAATAATAACAATAATTATTACTATAGTAATAATTAAAATCAATCATTTATCCTCCATTAAAATATCAAACTCAGCCATCTAGACCTAAAGTTTCCAAAACACATCCTGTCCAGCTGATTGTTTAAATTTCTCAGGGTGAATGGTCAAACTACTATCGCTCTCCTACAAAAAAGATCCCAATGACAGCATCAGACCTGGCAAAGTGGATGAGGTTCTCTTGGCCATTCCCATCAGTTCAGACATACCAGTATACAAAAGTCATGTACAAAGTGGCTACTGTCGAACACATGTAGAATATCTACAAAGTAAAGCAGCACCTCAACACCAAAACTAAGTAAAATAGTTGGACAAAAATAAAAAAACGTACCTAGTGGCAATTTTAGACCAGCTTCAAAAACTTCCTCAGGAACTGATAATGGATCTTTTGTGAAAACCATTTGTTTTGGAATACAAACCTTGCCTACAAAAGGTTCAATTGAACAATTACTCCCAACAGACCTACAGTTTTCAGAAAAACTATGGAGGCAGCCTCCACCAAACTGGTTGCTAAAGTTTAACAAACTACTGGAAAAAAAATTACCATGGCAATCAGACAAGTTAAGATTTGCCACATCCTGGAGCATTGATTGCCGATTTCGTAGATGTTTTATTGCATTTGGAGGATCAAGGACAGCAACTTCTGGATGTTTTTGCCTGTAATCCTTTAACAAAAGAGAAGCAAAGAGCAACAAGGGTACAAATGAGCCCCACTGCATTGGCACATAATCAAAGACAAAAAAATGAGTGTGTATTTGTGTGTCTATGTATACATACTGCAGTACAACTAGTAATTTTATGAAGCTATCCAGATTCTAGCAATTTCATAGCCAAAATGCCACGAAATATTTAATGGCAAAGAACAAAAGTTTTGGCATAACTGGATGATACACAAAACTTCCATGGTTCTTGCCAAAATAAACAAGTCAAAAATGTCAACACTGACCCAAAAGGCTGCTTTCGGTAAGAAAAGCATATAAAACCTCAAAAAAGTAAACTAGAAATCAGGAAAAAAGCTATCAAGATGAGCATAGATATCTTAGCACAGGAATATCTAATTTTTAATAGACTAATTTATTAGCACAAGGAATAAAAAAAAAAAAAAAAAAAAGGAACTAGAAAGTCCTGGCATCCTTCTATACTGCAACTAAATCAAGGGATGTTATCGAAGTGACCACTTTAAACTTAATTATTGTAATGTTTTTCCTAAATAATTCAGTCGAAGGAACAGAGAACAAAGACTAAAAAATGGAGAAGATATCGAGCAAATGTAGAGGTCATGTTTTATAGAAAAGACATACAGAAGACACAAACTCTACCATTTTCTAGTTGGCCTAGTGTTATGAAGTGACAACATGATCAGAACAGTATACTGACACCTACTTTATCATAGATATGCAATTGCGTAGAAAACTAAAGCATACAGTTAACATCATATATTAATGGAAGCACAGTTGGTGAATGCTTTATTCTTAAATTTGACATGTCAATGTACAATGCAGACTTCACAAAGAATTAAATATAAAATTGATTGATTCTCTCTTCACAAAGCTATTCGAGTTCATGACAGACAAAATTTTGAGCTCCAATGTAATCAATCTCTAATACCAACATTAAACTTAAACCTCCTATGCCAGCAACTAAGTCAAGAAAAACCCAAAAGAATTCCAAAAATGAACCTATTAGCTACGAAGCCCACCACACCTACACAAATCATCCCGATTAATTTCAAAAAGAAAATCCTCACTTGTTTGAATTCTTGAGGAACTGATTTCAACTATCTGATCATCATTCATGATGAGGAGAGCAAGTCTCTGCAAATTATGTCAGACAAAAATAAGTTTTAAGGTTCAGGAGATTTTGTTGTTAACCAAACACTGGTAGCTCACACTTATTTTCAAACACAAAGAAATGACATAATTTATGTTATATCATTACTTGTATGTGCATCACGTAAAATTAAAAATATAAAAAATAAAGACAGCAAGACCGTCAACCATGGGTCAAGATTCCTAACAAGCTTAGAAAGTAAATGAATAAAAAAAGAAAGTTTAGATGAACAAACCTCAATATTCTCGCACCACTCTTTTCCAGAGATCTGAATAAGGCATCAGGCATTTAGTTAAATCTAAGTAAAAATTTCAACCACAAACGAAGGGAAAAAAATACCCTCAAGACGTAAACCTAAGGCCTCATGCCACTTCAAAATCATACAAGACAACTATGTCACCAAAAAAAAATAAAAAATAAAACACTTTGGTGCATTAAGAGATTTCTTGTGGAGTCTCAATTAAGAAATCATCACTAACCTTATGTAAGACAACATCAAAAGGACCTTGATCTGACAGTGGCCTGTTTAGATCAATGGCAATGAATATTATCCCCTTATTTCTGCAACAAGCAAAAATCTACTTCAGTTTTCATTTTTTAATGAACATCCTTGAACTTTAAGCTATCAAAGGATCAAAAATGTCTTTATCAAACTAAAGTATGCACCCAGAATAGAACATCTCAACAATTTAATTTCATTATATTCCACAACAAAAAGATGTCCAACAGATAAGTATTTAATAGCATCTTTTGATTCATCTTAGTTACGAAAATATGGATGAACTTTAGGTTAATGTTTTACCACATAATAGTCTTCATGGAAGAACAACCACGAAGATGTCTTAGATATTATAATACACAGTATGAAAATAATACCAATACATACATCAAGTAAACTTCAAAACCTACACCACCACCTCTTCAGGGTCTCATCAACATAAAATGAATGTCTTCATGTTATGATGGGACACAGAATACAGTAGTTCAGGATTTGATTATAAATATTATATGCTGGCCAAAAAAAATTGTTCACTGTTTAGTCAGATGCACAACATCTACAACAAAAATTTGCAAGGGATAGCAGAAAAATCATTTAAGGTAAAACCAGATGGGGTGCCAGCTAATGATCAGCTTGATTGTTTATATCCTAGTAAGACATCATTCATGTTAAGTTAGGAGTTGATTGGCTAATCATTATTTCTTAAAAAAGGAAACAGTACAGTTTTTGCTAGAATATGATATTCAACTACAGAACAAAAGCACTATACGTTTTACTTTAAGGTCTTCACCTCGCTTAAGACTAATCCAAAAGGTATATATGATGGAATATTCCCACACAAATATTGGGAAAAAGACTCCAAGTTCCTCGTACGCAAGAGTCAAGCATCAATATATTAAAAATGGAATGGTTTTACCTACAACAAGAAAAGGCGCTTTTGCCATAGTGGTATCCGAGACAACCAAACTAAAAAACAAAATCAGATTTTTCTCTTTACCCATATTTAGAAATCTTATAAAATTACAAAATCTCACCAGTTTTATTGAAAAATATAAATATAAACAAGAAAGTACCAACTCAACCACACAGCCCAGAGAGACTGAAATTCATAACTAAAAACCAAGACCAAAAGGATTGGCTTCCCACAAAAGTTTACACAGGCAAGAATTCAGCAATTCAAAAGAAACCCAATCAAGAATAATTAAAAAAAAAAAACCTTGAAACTCTTACGTTCACAATACATATATGGGTCTATAGTGCATGATACAAAGACAAAAATGCAATATAGTGCAAGACTCAAATGGGGATTTAAGCATGTGTATACTTAGCCAAGACTTCAAGCTTTGGTTGCAAGAAACTCTTTTTCTTCTTGGAAGTCAAGGCGTAGCCAACAACAACAAGCTTTTGCAGTTGTAAATTCCCACTCTCTTTCTCTTCTTCTTCCCCTTCTCTTTCTTGCTGGAAAGAGATTTCTCCGTTCAACCTCATCTTCCCTCCTCTTCTCTCTTAACTCCAAAAACCCTAATTTCTTAACCAAAAACCAAACTTTTCTTCTCCTTCTTCTCTGAAGATTAACCAAGCAAGCAAGAAAACACGAACAAAAACTAATAATAATAACTAAAAATGGAAACTTTAAACTTGTATGAGCTCTATCTCTCCAAAAATGAAAGAAAGAGAATGTTTGTTTGCGTGTATATTGTGTTTATACGTGGATTTGAAGAGAGAAAAAGTGGGATTTTCTGAGGGAATTCAACGCTCTTGCTTTGTTTTGAAGTGCGGAGAAGCGGAGAGAAAGAAGAGAATATTTGGGGTTCAAAGGGTATTAGTTAATTAATAATTTGAAGATTATGTTTTGATCTTCCACTTGACAAGAAGATTTGGAAGCTTCTCTTCAACTACATGGATAAGAGACCACTAAAGATTCGATTTTTCAACAGTAAGATTCCTAGAATTTCACAAATAATATGCCCGTGCTGACCATCAAAATGTAACGGTAATCTTAGTCAAATCAAAGGTTGTTTGTTTGCTTTGTATCATTTCTTTCTCAACCTCATTATCTGAGCCCGAACAATCCTAAATTGTCCTCAAATTGTTGGACTCCATTTACTTACAAATTATCTTCAAAGGCTGAGGGACCAAATTATTTAAATGAGTAGATAAAATCAAATTTAAAGAGTTGTTCATTTTTAGTAAGTTTAATTTTATTTTATTTTTTTACTTAACCAAGTTTAATTTGAAAAGATAAAAACAACCTTATGAATAAATCAAGTTTAATTTAAAGAGTTGTTTCATTTATTTATTAATGCAGCGACAATATCTTATCGTTTGTTACATTACATACTTTAATTAATTCTTAATTTTTTTGATAATCAATTAAATATTATAAAAAATTAATGACATCGTAATGTCTTGTTATCTCTATATAAACTTTATACATATAAATTAATGTAATTAATATTGTTGCACGCTTTTCATATCATATATCTTGATTTGTTTAAACAATGACTGTTCTAATCATAATATATGACAACAATTCATATAAGTTAGCATATTAATCTTTTTAAGTAAGTTTTGTTTATTTATTTATTTATTATTTATTGTACTTATGCCAACACTAATTTGACCCATA
>JANLJB010001284.1:12879-27919 GCA_026212285.1 Bursera cuneata | reverse complement strand
TATGTCCTCCTTGCATTGGTAGACCTTCATGTCTACAAATATTGCATCTGGACATCTAAATAGGGAACTCTTATCCCCCAAACTCACAATTGCAAGATGATTACCAATCCTTTTAAATGCTTCAGCAATCAGATTTATATTCAGAAAATTATGTTTCCGCTTACAAGGGGCATCACAGAATTTCCATGGCAGTTGGTTGGTGATATAGTTCCAATTCAGCAATTTTTAGAGCAAATATTCTAACTTCCCAATGTTCAACTGAAGCAAACATCTTATAACAACCAATGAATGGGACTCGTCATCATTTTTCTGAGATTTTCTTACCTATTCAAGTGTATCATTACTATCGCGAAGAAGCTCCTCAACAAAGCGGACCATAAACTTAAAAGATATCAACCATGCATTCTTGTCTGCCAGTCAATGACCCAGAAGTTCGGTAGGTGTTCCCTTCCTGATGAATTAGCCATTCAATGAAAGAAGACTTGGTAGTTAACACAACATTACCCTGAAAGCAACAGAACAAAATTAAAAGGTGCTCAACTATATATAGGAAACAGCTAGGTGATATATAGTCTTGTTCTAGCCTCCCATTGGCTGCATAGGTATCTACCAGTGCTGCATGGAATTTCTGCAGAGATTGTAATTCCACATTATTCCCGGAGATTCTTTAGAAAAGCCTGCCGCGCTAAATTTTCATTACACCTACCTGCAACTTTCTCAAACAATTTGTTGTGCAGCATAACGGCTATGCTTCCGACTTTCCCATAGGATGTCCTATTCTCAGAGCCAATGTCATTAAAAGTAACTTCTACAAGTACATTCCTGCACACCTCTGTTTCTCTCAGATAAATCATGTTCTTTCTCAATGTTTGCCCCCAGTCTAGAGGAAAAATGTAGCCAAAGAAGTTCTCAGTTGATCGTTTAAAGAAATTCTGAAGTTCATTCCCGTCCTTCTCTTGCCCAATCAGCATCAGGTGTTAGCAAAAAATAGATTGTGCGCAGATTATTATGCTGTGATTCATGCTGCTTCAACACACTAAAGTAATTCAACTAGAACTCCCCATAACTTCTATAGTCATTAACTCTTAGTCAATCAGCTCATCAATTGAAGAAGATGAACATCCTGCCAATATTTCAAGTGTACACTTGTAATGCCTGCTAAACATCCCAAAAACTTGTGCATGTCATTTTTACAAGCCTTAGTTCAATAAAATAAGGCAGAGTTACAAGAACTCGGCCATGATTTGGAGTAATAACTGATTGATGAAAAGTATTAGCAGATTTACACTTACCAATCAAAATATCCCAACCAAAATATAGCTAAACTAACTTATGAGTAAACACACCAATCAAATATCCCAACCAGAATCCATCAATCTGTAATATGCCAGTATTGTTCCCAACTCAGTAAAATTGCCCTGCTCCTAATGCATCCTACAGAATCAGGTGGGCCAAGTAGTACTCTTAGAACCTATTTCTTAAATATGCACACCATTATTTTTCATAAAATTGTATTTTTATTTCAAAAGTTGTCATAGTATCAATACAAAATCTTGTTGATGGTTGATCAAAATAATAATAAAAAACAATATTTTAATAACATTCACAGTTCAAAAAGGGTGTGATTATGAAGAGTGTATCTACTAGTGAAAGCAGTTTCATATAACGTACATATACATACAAAAGATTGCCATAGGAAAGAAGTGTATAACAACTAGAATGGAAGTAAGACCTAAAAGCTTTATCCAGATAATCTATATATGTGAATATAAACTATAGCTTGAATTCTTAAATCAAATTATTGAAAAAGCTGCAAAACAAATATGATGAGAATGAGAACAATTAGAAAGTAACCCTGTTCTTGAAAAGATTTTCATTAAAATGTCATCAAGAGACCAAGAAAGCACAGTGTCAGGGAAACCTCAGTCATACGGAACTTCCTGCTGTTACAACCTTGATCACCTTCCATCATTCCTCCATCTATCAAGTATCAATCACACTGCTAGAAAACCTTTTTGCCACCACCCTCTAAAGCCTCATTCATGTTAAAGAGAGAGAACTAATCACAAATGAGCAAGCTGAATTGTTGATGATGTGGCTCATATACGATATGTCCGTGGAAGTTGGCTATTTTTGTACAGTATAGTATTGTAAAGGTATTCTTAGAACTAAGGTATATTATATAAATCTATTAATGTAACCCTAACTCATATAGTAGATTTTACTTTACCGAGGAATCTTTATATATTCTGCACACACCAAATAAGTTTTACAAAAATGACAGAGCTTTAGTTAGGATTCTGTTGGAAATCAAAACACAAACAGAAACCTCAAAGAAAGAGAAGATCTAAGTAACTATGTTGACATAAGTTTAGTGGTTTAGAAACTATTGCAACGTAAAGAAGAAATCGAGTCTTCTAGAAGTCTTTGTTTTCTTTATAATTACTTAGAATTTATTCATTTAAATAAATAAATATCAATTTGTATACAAAATTTTATACAGAAAATTGTACTTGTATGTAAAATCTTCATTATATTTTGTATATAGTATGAACTATATCGTTGTAAACTGAAGTTAGTACAAATCTGTATTTAATCTTACTGCATGTCCAATAGATTAACTATTTGGTGGGCATGATAAAATTAATAATTATTCCAGTAAAATAGAGTCTTGTTCTTTGTAATGTCCAACAGTAAATAATCCTTCACTTTAATAAAGAGAATTGAAGTTTCTTAAAAAGAAGTTGCTTAAACATAGTAGTGAGAGAGAAATCTTGTCGATTCCAAGTCCTCTCTCTCTTATATATAACAAAGGGAAATTTCCAAACACCTATGAAATTGCTAATTATTTGGATGGAATTATTTCCTCTAAGTAGGTCTCACTATTAAGCTTTGACAATGAAATTTTATTCACCTCACCTCCATGATTCACAAATATTCACAATATAAATACAATATATTAATCTTATTAATCGGGATATTATTCCAAAACAAGGCAAATTATTTAGGGGAAGTGAAACAGATTACAATCACAGTGAGATTATCAGTTGAATTGAGTTGCGATGCTTCCATGACAAGTTCTTTAGCGCACCTCTTTGGATCATCATGCCTCCTAAGCCTACGACGTACAAGGCTGACGGCATACTGGCTTGTCATTACATCCCAAATACCATCACAGCCCATGATCAGGAATTCATCATCCTCTGTTAACACCTCTTGCCGAACATCTGGGTCAGCAATGAGAGGCGACGCAGAACCAAGTGAGAGTTTGAAGTCCCAGTCTCCCAGGGTTCGTGTGACTGATAGATAACCATTTACATATCCAAGACTGTCAATGCGTCCACCCAACTCCTTAACTCGCCTGCGCTCTGGTAGATAGGAAGGCTTATGATCTCGAGACATATCAACCGCTTCTCCTTTTCTACAGAGAACTGCCCGGCAGTCACCAACATTTGCAACCATTAAATGACTTCCAAGTACTAGGGCAGTAAGTGCAGTTGTTCCGCACTGACTGCTTGCACTGCATTCAGCAGCCAAGGCACGGTCTGCTAATAAAAATGCGTCCCTCTGAGAATTCTTCAACCCCACTAAGAAACTATCATCAATGTCAGATGTTTGTGGCCAATCAACACCCTCTAAAAATAATTTCAAGGCATTGTTCTTGACATAGACAGCCGCATCAGGTCCATCATGACCATCAAACACCGCAAAGAAACCAATACGCAGAGGACATTTGAAGACAGACCCAACGGAGGCAGATAGATCATCAATACAAATGTGCTCATCATCCATTGACACCCTACTTCCGATGTCAGCATAACTACCAGAACGAATTGTCGGGAAATACATCCTTGCCGAAATCTCAACACAGTACTTTATGGTTTCTGAACAACCAACAACCTATTAATCAGAAAAAGGAAAAGCAGATTAGCCAATGTCCCGAGTGTCTCAAAACCAAACAGCCATCGAAGCAAAAAAGGAAATAACAAACAAGCTGCACTTTAGACAAGCTAGCAGGTAAAGCTCCAAAACCAAATGCATTAACATTTCCAATAAAAATAATTCACGAGTCCAATAAGGAAATTCAAGTTTTCCAATTCATCTATGAATTCGAAAGTTCATTCTGAAATAACCAATTCTTAAAATTCATTGTAGGATACCAGTGAAATCCAATTCCAAGGCTCTTCTTTCTCCAGTTTTAATTTCATACACATATCTTCTATCTACTTTTCTTTATTATACTATTTGTTAACAAGAGAATAAAACAAGCAAGCTATTGAACACACACAAAAACTCCTTAATATGAAANAATAAAAATAAGAAGTTTTTGGGAGGAAAAAGATCAAGATGCTTAAACCGCTCTCTTCTTAAGATAAGTCAATAAGTCAGGAATTCAACCCAAAACTTCATCAAAGTAAATCAGTTACAAATATCATTCAACCCCAAGTAACCTAAATTTGTTCGAACAATAACAAAGTAAAAGCAATCAGATCAATCTAAGCAAAACCCAACAAAAATACAAATCAATAAACATCCAAGAACTACTAAAATCACTCGGTACCCACACAAAAAAAAAAAAAAAAAAAAAGAGTAATTAAAGATTAGAAAAGCGTCGTACCCTTTCAGAGCGAAGAAATCTTGTTGTATGCTAATAATAAATAATCTTGATCAATCTTTGTGAGTACAGTACTTCACATCCATAAAGAGAACTTGTTGAGCATAAAAGTCAAAAGACTGAAAAGTTCACGTTCGTGTATATATATATATGTATGTATGTAAGGGGGAAAATTCATAAACACCCCTGAGATTAAGAGATATGTCAGTCAAAGATAGGTAAAAATTAACTTTGCNAAGTTAGTCAATGATTTTAGAGAAGCCGTTTGTTTGAATTCAATGCGACGAGGGTAGTTCGGACAATTACTTTTGCATTTAGTCGATGATCAAGTCGGTGTAATGTATTAGATAAGATATGATTGACTTGGATAATATATGGTATTGTACAATTATTTAACTTAAAATTTTAAGGAAAAATTTTATTTTTAACCTAAATGAGGGAAATAAGGGGGTCTTTAAATTATTCCACCCCAAAAATTTAGATTCTATAACCTTTTCTCTTTTATTAATTATTTGAATATTGTAAAGGTCTTCTAATGAATTAAAAAAAAAAAAAAAAAAAAAACCCAAAATTTAATTAAAAAGTNAATTAAAAAAAAAAAAAAAAAAAAAAACCCAAAATTTAATTAACAAGTCCTTAGCACTAATATCATGTTTAGTTATCGTTTCAACAAACTATTAAACTATCAAATAGATAAACGCTCAACATTAAAACATTGTCGAATTGTATGGCTAAAGATTATATTATAAAAGTAGAAATTGAAAAGATTGAGATGACTGCTTCATGAAGTAGCATCGTATCTTCAAACGTGCTGGCTGCTTCACCGAATTACTTTTTCTATTCGATGTCCAAAGGATTCTTCTGAAAGCTTAATACATTTCTCTACATCCACCTGCAGAACGACAGCAGNAATAAATAAGCAAATAAAATTGGAAGACATGAATCCTATCTGGAAAGGGTTCTTTTGATCTTCTGGATTGGCTACCAAATCTAATGCTTCCAATGTTTTCCAGAAATTTCCAAGGTTCATCAACAGGTTATCCTTTTTGTGTTCAGAGAACTTGAATCCTATCTGGAAAGAAAGCAGAATTTGAAGATAAAGAATGGAACTCTTCCCTCGATTTTGAGAGTCTGTAGAAGTACATTTATCTGTGAATTGGTAGCTTCCAATTTAGTAGCTCCAGAATGGCCTTGAGGAGGCACATTCTTCTGTAAATTAATAGCTTCCTTTATAACAACAAATATTTCTCAAATTTTTTACATTTTTTAAAATAACCCTTTATAGAAATAAATAACAATAAAATCAATTTGTTTGTAAGATTTTTTAAATCTATATATATGTGTGTGTGCGCGCGCATATATTAGCTTTGTTTCTTTTGGAAATGAAATGAAATTATAGTTTTCTTGTTTAATCTTTTAATTAAAATATATTTTTTCAAACAGCTCACCCTTGCTCATAACCTGTTAAACCTTGCTTTTGCTTTTACCCTCCAATTCAAGGGTACAGTTTCTGGTTGGAGATGCTACACTTATAGCGTCTAACATCATGTCACTTTGTAATTAACATTCAACATTCACAGTGTAATTTACATGATGTGAGTAGGAAACTTTCTGAATTAATCTTCTTAGTCAACGCAATTTGGTTTACTTATGTTTCCGGCCACCTTTTCCCTTTTTTTTCTTCTTAGACTTGCCCTTTCCTGCTCCCTTGTTTTTAGTTTCCTGACGGTTGTCTTTGCTCCCAGAGGCATTACTGGTAGCTGGCAAAGCAGCCTTCTTACCCTTATCATCAGCAAAATTATTACTACATTCACCATCCTCGCTGTCAGTGTTCTCCACTTCATATTTTTCACCTGATCCAATGCCATTGCCAGTCTCTTGTGCCTTGCCCTTAGCATTTGAAGATTGCTGCAACGATGGCTGATTCAAAAGGGGTTCCAATGTTGCCCTTTTTGACTGCAGCCTCTTGTAAACTTCTCCAATTGTCGTAATGTTGTTCTTGTCTTTCTGCTCACTGTATATGTATTTATAAACCCAAAAAAAAATTTTAGAACTGAGTGATAATGGATCACAAACTAATGAAAACTTTTTTAGAACCTTTTAAGTTAATTTAGACTTAAAAGTTTAACAGAAATTTAATCAAATGGTTTTTTAACTGTTAGAAAGGTCTTTTAATGAAAAAATCTAAAACTTAATAATTTATAAATCTTTGGTTTTAATATTATGTTAAGTTATCACTTCAACTAAAGTCTAAACTATCAGATAAAAGCTAACATTAGAACTATCCATAGAGATAATTCTAACATCTTTTCATGTCAAATCTTCAGGTAAGATTGCAGCCAATTTATACGCTATATATGGTTATGGATCTTTCAGTTGAAAAAAAAAAAGCCTACAGGCAAAAAATCTATGCTTTAGTCGATGGAAAGAAATCGTGTAACAATGAAAAAATTTCTACAATTGAAGCCCAAACCAGCAAAAGCATCAAGTGCAAAGGTGTTGCCGAAAGGACCTTCTGCAAACTGTACCCCTTATCATGTGTAGCAGTATCCTAGACTGCAAGGTACGTTAACTTTGGCTCCGCGTTGCGAGTAACAATAAATATACATAATTACAACATGTAAAAAATATTAGCAACCACTTAAATCATGACCGAATACTTTTTGAACCTGCAGATTCTGATAAATGCATATAACTAAAACTTTTGAATTACTTTGATCCAAACTGTCCCATTCAAAGTGAAACCTATAATTATTCATATAAAACTCACATCAGCTCGGAACTCAATTTATTGAAAACCAGTCTATTACTATTCTCAAAAGTTAACTGCTTAATTACCAAATTCACGACGTCAGAAGATACGATTCCGCGAACATTTTAAAATCAATTACCGAAGTTTCATAGAAATATAAACAAGTATAATATTATAACCACAACAGTGCAGTACATGAAGATGGCAGATTGTAGTTCATGAACATTAAAAACTGCATTCATACCTGCTCTTTCGTACTCCCCCAAATCAAAGAAACATCTGGCAGCAGAATCAGCCATTCCTATCGCTTCAAAAAGTTCAGCAGCTTCGTTAAGGATTTGTTTAGCCTCTTCAGGATTTAATCTAAACATACGGTCTGCAGCTGCTTTAAGGCTAGTAGCTCTAGTTCTTTTTTCCCAATAAGTATCTCCAGCTCTTTCAAAACACATAGTTGCCATCTCATAATTATTCTCATGAAATAGCTGAAAAGAAAAGACAATTTAAATAAAATGATATGGTATTGCCTGGATGAAGAAAGGAAGGTCTACCAAACTATCGTGATGGTTCCATTCGATGGATATCATGTCTTACCATGGGAAAGGTTGCCTCAAACAGAGATGTCAATAACAACAAAACTATATCAGCAAAGGGCAGTGCAGAATGCATTAACACATGTATGACAAATAAAATAATATGATAAAGCATGTCACTAAAAGAATCATGCCAGCATCAGTAGCCACTGATTATGTTCGTAATGTTGATTAATGTTGTTATAGAGAAGATTACAAAAACCTTGATGCCCTGTGATCTCCACTCCTCTGGGCTGCTAGCAACCTGCATTGCCCTTGCAAGTGAACCATCCAGCTTTCTTACTTGAACAAGACCCTTTTTCTTCCAATAGTCGAACATAGGTTTGGACTGCTCCTCTGAGTTCTCCCAAATCCATAATCTTTGCCTTGTACGAGTGATGGCTACATAAAGTTGTTTCAGTTCAGAACACAAGACATTGTCTATAGCCTCGTTGAAGGTTGCAAAAGACCGTGGCGACTCGGCATCAAGCAAACGTTGCTCTTTCATATATTTGTATATCACCCTCCATTGATTTTTCAGAGATGAGCAGCCAAAAAAGTTGTACAGCAGTACATCCTATAAGAGGAGATAACAAAGATCATTTATGAGAGTAGAACAGGATTTATAAAACGACAGTTGAAGATAATGAGTAAATACTTGGATAGATTTTTGACAACCTAACAGGAGCAGCTATTGAATCTTAGGTTGCATCTGGAGACTGGAGGCACGAATTTAAATAATAGACAAGCATTCCAATTTGAAGATTAAATTGTTTAAATGAAGTCTTCAAGCATCAAAACTATAACTAAATTCAAGATTTAAATGCCATTTGTTAAAGTTGAACGTCAAACCTAGTGGCAAGTTATTGTTTCAAATTTGCCCCCAACGGACTGGGAGAATGCATACTGTTTTTCATTCTCTCCTAGAACAAATCGCCCACACAAAACATGGCCCCCTGTAACAGACAACTTTAGTCGCAGTTCTACACCTGAATTTGGATATGTTTGTCCTACATCGTTTCTGGAGAGAAATAGTGCTTTTGGAAACTATTAACTATATCACAGAGACCTCTAATTTTAAGACAGTACTCTGCTTATCACGCCAATTAAAATAAAATTTCTTTAAAAAAAAAATAAAATAAAATAAAATGAATCACCTGAAATTCAAGGCCCTTGCACTCCACTATTGTCAGAATAAGAGCTTGCTTCCCGACATAGTTAGAAATTTCGTTCCGAGCACAATCATCCCGAACCAATATTACCTGCTGTGCTCCAAAACCAACTACATTCCGAACATTTCCACCGTTTCCAAATATTGTTATGATTACATTTTCATTATTGTCAGAGTCAAGCAAAATTGGAGGTTCTCCATATCTCATACTAGTCTCAGGTTTTAAAACATCTATAGATTTAGGGAAGAATTCGCAGAGAAGTTCAATGATGCTTTGAGCCAACTTCAGTACACCAGAATGGGTACGGAAGTTCTCGCTCAAACTCAAAACCTCTGAAATTTGTCCTTTCTGTTTCCTTCCCTCATGTTCCTTGCTTCCTGATTCCAGCACAAACTTATTATAGAATAAAGACCGTATATCTTGGAACCTAAAATCAATTCCCCTAGCAATTGTTTGAGCTGTATCTCCAGAAAAAACAAAACCTTCTTCAACATTTCTGCAGATATATTTGAATAGAGTAATTTGACTCATTGTAAGGTCTTGCACCTCATCAATGTAAATAAAATCCAATTCATCACCTCCGTACCTTTCACCTTTAAGTCGACAATGAAGATCAATTACTAGATCAGCCAAATCAAATTCACCATTTTTAGCCTTCACTTTCTCATATTTTTCAAAAATATCATACACAATCTCTCGCATTTGATTGCTTAATGTGGAAGACCTGGCCTCTGCTAACTGCACATAATCCTCTCGACTGAGTTTACCACCAACCTCCATGGATAGAAGGCCACCTTTTATATGACTTATAATCTCTGTGAAGACTCTAGAAGAATCAAGCTTCTTCCTCTGTTGTTCATTAAAATGGGGCCAGTACAATGAATTAAATCTTTCATAATTAACTTCCCTTGTCCTTATAAGAGTTTGCAAGCTTCCTGGTTTTAAACTTTGAATCAAGCCATCAGCATTGTTCCTTGTGTTACAGAATCTCTCAAAGTATGAAGTACCCAACGTCCCATCAAGCATCATTAAGAACTTATGAAATGTTATCACAAGAGGGTACGAGGTGTGTGGAATACCAACAAAAGAATTTGGGATATCCTTGAATTGTACCAAATCATCAATATCATCGACATCAATCAAAGTACTTTCTGCTTGATACTTCCCACCAAAGGCAGAGCTGCAAACGTAACAAGTCCTATCAGTTAGGCTTCAACATCTTTCATGCAGTAAATGTGAATCGTAAATCATTATATAACATTTACAGAACAATTCAAAAAAATGTAGCTCCGTACCAAGAAATATCAAACATCTTCAATGTAGCAAATATGAAAGTCAACAATGTCCCAAAAAGTGCTGACAGTAGATATAAAATTTCAAGGATTACAGAGATATGCTTTCACAAATATTTGAAAATAAAATCTGCAAATGAGAATCCATACATCTTGCTTCAGTTATTGATATTAAGTTATGCAACTCCATTTTCATGCTTTATATTGGGACAGAAAGCAATTCCGTCATAGACACACTCTGAAATAACATGGAAAAAATCATATTTTCCCCAGGAAGAAAATGTTCGGTTCTGGTAGAGTAATAACTTTTCAATTACTCAGCACCTGGACAGTTTGGTATAAATTTTTTCTAGTTAAAACAGAAACAATAAGAAAGAAAAAGATGGAAAAACCACCATATAAGAACTAGATTACCAAAAATTAAGGAAATTTAACCTTCCTGGTGTTAAAGTAAACACAAAAATTAAGAATTGTAACAACTTTCAATCATGTACCTTCTAAAGTGGGAAACATGTTGTTTTACAGCAACACAGAGTTTAGGACTGACTGTAACAAAAAGTTGGCGTAAAATAGCTTTATTGGTCTCTTCAATATCCTCCTCAGCCTCTTTTTCTAGGTGCCGTTGTCTAATAGTTTCAACACCATGGAACCATTCCATTGCCATATGGTGCTTTACTTCCTGCTGATATAATTTCATTGTCAAAATAGTAGTTTTCCCAGTACCTGACCGACCACGTATAAAGGTGCTTCTGGGAAACCTGATCATCTCCAGTTGTTCATCTGTTACTTCAAATGGGAGATCCAAGTCTCCACCAGAAAGCAGATGCTTCATTATACCGGATGATAACGGGTAGAATTTCATCAGCAATAGACTCTCATTCACCTTTGAATTTTCAACATAACTTCTACCATCAAGGGCAAAGTCACTCCCATTTTCAATGTTAGCAACATTCTTGATCCGAACAATGTTTGAAGAGGCTGCCCAAGTCTTTGGAACTTCCAAATTCCTAGACACAAACAAACAATCCAAAAGAAAAAAGTATGCAATTCAGTGTAAGAAGAAACAATCATATTTCTACTAAGACAGCATTTGGAAGTTTAGAAATTAGCAACATTGCTTCATATCCAACAGAACTAAGAATAGCAGATATACCCCTCAAGACATTTCTGTTTGCAGCGACTGATAAAATCATCGGTATACTTGACAAATATATTATCAAGTCGTTTTACCAATATCTGGACCTCCTCCAAAGGCAGTATATCCCAGACCTTTAAAACTTGGCGGTACTGCAATATGTCAATTGTGCAAATAATATAGCGACCATCAACCTTGAATTGCTTAATTATGTGCAATGAACGTTCACAAACTGAGTCTATTTTCCTCTTCTTAGGTCGCCAGCCATTGGAAAGATCCAGTAGAAGTTTTATAACCAACTTTTTGGTTAGCTCTGATTTCACTTTTTTGAAAAATTTCAAGAAGTTATCACTAAAAATTACCTGAGAAAATGAGGAAAAGATTATTAACAAATATCAGCAACCAGCTAAAATAGGAAAAACTGATTGGCAAAGAAAGTATTAACTATTTACCTTCCATCTTTGATTTCTGAAAAGTATACTTTCAGGATTGAGCAATTGATCCAATTCATTATACTCTTTCTTCACCTCCAGTATTGCTTTGGCCAGATCCTTATCTTCATCAGCATTGAAGAAACATTGACGATTCTTAGCATCATGGACTAAGGTTCTCCAAATAGATTCACCTCGAATTAAGGTTTTCTCATTCCCCAAAATGCAAAGGCAGTGCCTGCAAGGCATCAAGGAACAGTAGTTATTTACAAGAATAGTTAATAAAGATCCAAAGACTAATGTATTATAACATCTTAGATAAAGTACTACCTAGCCCTTGTAAGGGCAACATTAACCCTTTGTGGCCGCGATATGAATCCAATTGATCGACAGCTATTGGATCTTACAGTGGATATTATTACTATGTCTTCTTCACCACCTTGGAACCCATCAACTGTCTTCACTTTTACATCAAAGCCATCACAGTTCTGATACCTAAGTCTTTCTTGAATTGCCACTACTTGAGCAGTATAGGGTGACACTACACCAATACTGAGCTCCTTCTTTGAGCCATTCCAAGCTGCATGATACAGATTACCAAGAAAATTGAAAAGGAAATGCAACTTTAGTATTCATAGCACATGGACAAGATGAAACACTTACCAAGATAGACATTTTTCAAGAGACTGAAGATTGGAGAATACTAATTAATCCTAATAGTCCTAAGAGAAGTCAAAAGAAAAAAGAGAGATGCCTTCCTGAGGAATACAATCAGAATTTTTGCTAGCTTTTGTAATTGTTAGACTGTTCCATCTCTTACCTGCACCATTTCATTAATATTGTGATTTCATTGTTTAACTTCTGCAATTTTTTTTCCTCTTCTTCAAATTATATTTAACAATCAGCACATGCATGGACCTCTAAGGACTACCCCTCAGAATATATATATATATACATCTATATTGCCCATAAGAGTTGAACCAACGGGCTTATGACTTGAAATACAAGACTTTTATCATTGTAAGAGGCACTAGCCCCACACTATAATAATATAGTTATATAATATCTCAGTCCATCAATTATATAGTGCTACAGTCCTCTGAACAAACAAATTTGTGGTAAATATGTACATGATTTTTAAACCTTCTCAGAATTAGAGCTAAAACACCTAAAAGTCCATATAAGATAATTTACATATACTTTCTATCATGGGTAAAATCAAAATAAAATAAACTAATCTAAGTAAGTATTAAAGTATAATGTAACAGCGTACGGACCTATCATCTACTCTACACTGTAGGCAACATGGGAAGAGATATCTTGTTTCTCAAAGGGAAATATCAAAAATTAAATCATCACAAGCACTATGGTGAGGCAAATGGTTCACAAATTAAAATGTAACAACCTTAGATGGAGATATGAACATGAGACTTCACCAAACACGTACCTTTGTACAACTTCTGCAGTAGTTTCATTACCACGGCCACCTCAACCATATTTCTAAGGCTATGGCCAACATCACTTGACTCTTCTCTTCCATCAATTATATTAAAGAAAGAATATGGACCAAATTTTTTCTCTGGAAAATAGTTTCTTTCATAGCCTTTTCGTTTGACATTTGGGCCATCTAGGATCTGCTTGTTATAAAATTGAGAATTTGGGAAGAAGCTAATTGCCGGATGCATTCTGTACTGTACATTAAGCAGATGTTTTGTATGACCCAAGGATTTCAACCTCTGAAATAAACTTCTCCCAAAGCCAGCTTCAACCGATACCTTGAAATAAAAACAAAAAGCAAAACAAAAACGTTAAGGAAAAATATCTAATACATAGAAATCAACATATCTCAACTCAAATTCAGAAAAGCAGAAAGGGGAGATGAACTGGATATGCACTAAGATGGCCAAATAAAATCAACATACTATGCTTTCAACCATTGCTGGTAACTGGCACTCATCACCAATAAGAATTGCATGTTTTATACCCTCAAGTTGTAGAGGTATGGTTGATTCACATTCTTTCAACTGTGCAGCCTCATCAATAACTAAAAAGTTCAGTGGTTCCATTTTCACTGAATGCAGCTTGTATGAGCTTGAAGCTGTGCAAAAAATTAAAGAAGCCTTTCCAAAGCAGAAATTTTTTAATGATTCATTGTTCACGACACTTGGAAGGTCAAGTTGATTAAGGGAACCCAAAAGACTTCTTAAAGATGAGTGACATTCACTTCTTTTCTTCAGTAGCAGATATTTGTTATCATCAACTGGTTGAGAAAATTCTTCGGCTACCGAACACAAAAAGAGCTCCTCCAGCTCTTCAGAAACCAAATTGTCTTGGAACAATAAATTTTCCATGGATTCCAGTAAGCTAAAAACGGCTACCATCTTTTGATAATTATTTTCCAAAATGAACTTTTTGGGTATATGAGTACAGAAAGCAATAATACAGTTTTTCAGTGAAGTTGCAGTATGATGAAATCTTTGCCTCAGAAATTCAAGAAATGACTTGCACGCCACTTCTCTGCATGCAGTCTCAGTCCTGTTTTCTTTCTTACTGATTTCACTTTCATTACCATCTTCTCCATTTTCAACAAAAATATGATACTGAGAGACACAATTTTCGAGAAAATCTATCAAGTAAGTTAAACAATACCTCCAACCAGTACCTGGTGCGAAGCAGTCAGCAAGTCTTTCAATACGATAATCCATATATATACCTTCTATTCCAGCACCAACGTTTAGTCGCTCATTATTCCCAAATAAGAGAACATCTCCTAGTGGACAGAACATTGGGTGTATCCCAGAATCTGTTTCAAACAACTCTTTCACCAGATTTACAACTCGAGAGGCTAMTTCTGTAATGGCAACATTTGTYGGGGTACAAACAATGGTTCTGCAGTTCATTCTTAAGAGGGTAAATAACAGCACACTAACCGTTTTAGTTTTCCCTGTCCCTGGAGGACCCCATATAAGTTCAACAGCAGCCTTGTGCTCGCAATGAATTCTACGAAGACAAGCCAAAACAGCTTCTACTTGTGAATCATTTAGGGTAGATGATAAATTGGGACTTAATTTCTC
>JANLJB010001284.1:0-12829 GCA_026212285.1 Bursera cuneata | reverse complement strand
CCTAGTGGACAGAACATTGGGTGTATCCCAGAATCTGTTTCAAACAACTCTTTCACCAGATTTACAACTCGAGAGGCTAATTCTGTAATGGCAACATTTGTCGGGGTACAAACAATGGTTCTGCAGTTCATTCTTAAGAGGGTAAATAACAGCACACTAACCGTTTTAGTTTTCCCTGTCCCTGGAGGACCCCATATAAGTTCAACAGCAGCCTTGTGCTCGCAATGAATTCTACGAAGACAAGCCAAAACAGCTTCTACTTGTGAATCATTTAGGGTAGATGATAAATTGGGACTTAATTTCTCATCCCACATGTCCTCACTTTGTAGAGAACAAAGTTTGCAATTTTCATCATCCTGTCATTCAACAAACATTTGAATCAGAACTAAACAATCATTGTCAGCATAAAAGTATATTGATCAATGATCCTAGTACTCATTTATATCATCCCATTTTATATTGCATTACTTCCATATCATCATGTACTTTTCCCATATATCAAAGATGATGTTCCGTTATTGGTAAACGTGACACAAAATCAACAAAAGTCATCTTCAGAACACTTACCGCGGAATCAGTGCATAGAACTTCCTCAATGATCTTCACATTTCCCTTTTTGTTAGACATATGATTTTTGGTAGACATATGAAGTGAACACCAAATCCTTCTGTTAGGAATTATATTTGTCAAGAAAATCAAAAACATTGATTTCTTCATCATATCATCAAATTGGAAGTTCTTTGGGGCTTTGACTTTAAAACAAGTAGAAGTAGAATCATTCTCAGTCTCACCCCCTGCGATTTTTGTAACACATACAAGTGTACACATGCTTCCCAGGCTTTGCAAATCAGAATAAGCCTCCGGAACGGCATCTGCTAAAAGAAAAATATCTCCGGGCAATGTTTTGTAAGGCTCTTTGCCACAATTATTGGATCTATTCCTCCAGTAATCTACCTTAACTTCATATAACTCTTCTTCATATGGCTTGCAGTCCTTAATAGCAGTCACTCCAGAGAAAGGTGCTCCTGAGCTAGTGTCCGCTCCTGAAAGCAATTGTGCTCTTGTTTCTTCCAACAAAGGTAATTTAAACGACTCAAAATACTGCGCATGAGACTGAAAAGATTCCGGAATTTTTTCCACCTTAAAGGAAATGTAGCAATGGTTCAATACAGTAAAGAATAACAAATAAACTATTAGCCAGTTAACAAAGACTCCAACTTAATTAAGACAAACTAATTAACATAAAAATATAATGAAGAGAAGTAGCATAAACACTTAAGTTTAAACCATGTAGCAGGCCACCCAATTCAATGTACATGTAACCTCATAGGAGATGCAATGCACTTTACACCTTACAATTTCTAGATTTACTGCTTAATCTTTGAAACTAATTGTGTCATTTGTCAATAAAGAAAAAGCAAATCCCAATAGAAACGTAAAAGCATTTAAAGTTAAGTTTAGCTTAATCCACAACTTGTAGTAACTACTCAATGAAGAAAATCACAAAAACTTGTACATGCCATTTTTTCCAACCTCAGAGTTCAATAAAAAATAATACTGAATTATAAAGTTTTCTCTAAGATATAACTGCTTTTTCCGAATTATATAATTTTAAAACATACAATTTGACTGAGTTACTGTTACCGTGACAGTCACCAAACTTAGATCAAGGTCAACGTGTGACCCTGACCATGATATAAAATCTGTTACTAACTCGATTTGCTATGTTACTAGATCAGTAAGACAGCATGACCACAGATATAAACTATAACTTGATTTATTACAATGAATTCATGAAAAGCTGCAAAATGACGATGAAAATGAAGAGGAGAACCAACCTTGTCCTTGAAAAGATTTATATCAAAAATGTCATCAAGAGACCAAGATAAGACAGTAGTAGTGAAACCATAGTCAAAGAAACCTGCTCTCTGCTTCTTGCTGCTACCACCAGCTTGATCACCTTCCATCATTATCTATCTAGCTAGCTTTCTCTATCTGTATCATCAAATTAGTAACAGTCAACCTGTCCAAAACCCATCTCAGTACCACCCTTTAAATCCTCAAACGAAAAACTCTTACGTGTTAAAGAGAGAGATAGAACAAAAGAGCTTACTTAAGCAGGAAGCAAGTTGATGTAAATGCAACGAAGAAAAAGAGTAGGAATCTGCAGTACAAGCACTAAGACATGTATGCACATCTACGTTAGAATTATTTCTTTTGGAAAAGGAATGAAATGACAGACCAAGACCAAAACCTTATAAGGAGGAAGAAAAGTTGTCAACGTACAGGGAAGTTGTTTAGACTTTAAACAACTTTCCAAAGCAAAAGAGACTAAAGGGTCTTTCCATCTTCTTCATTCGATTTCTTTATTTATTTCATTTACTTGGAAATCGCATCAGTCTTCTTTTAACCAATGCCACTAAATTCAACCGTACAAACTGTTAAACTGATCATTATTATCAGTACGCTACAAAAGGGTGCAATAAATTAAAAAAAAAATGAAGACTTTGAGAAGACTTTAGTTTCTTCTTCGCGGTGCAACCGCGTCTAAACATTACGCTCTTATCAACTTCGATATTAGAGATTCAGTTAAGAGTCGTTTGGGAAATCAAAAAAGAATAGAAACCTTAAGCGACTGCAAGAGTTCTTTGGTATGGTCACAGGGCCGGAGGGAAGGGGGCCGAGCTTTTTGAGAAAATAAAAAATAAAAAGTCTTTTCTTTTAACATCCCTGTAGTTTGATGAAATTCAAGTAAATCCAGTAATTTTGTAAACTTGCACTGACTTCCCGCTCTTTATCTGTAGCACCTTATCCCCTTGGATTCTCTTTCATATTAATTTTTTTGGTTTTGTATTTAATCTATGAAAAAGTATAAGGAAATTTCAATAATATTTTATCTGTCGTACTCTTCATTTTTACCTTACAGAACTTTAGAGTCTCTCTTATTCTCATATATCATACGGTAATTTCTCTATTTATCAACCATAGATGAATTTTATTTTTATTATAATATCATTTTAGTTGTTTTTTAATATAGAATAATATTTCGAAAGGTAACGTACATGATACACCTTAATCAAATATATCATGTTTTTAATTAATAAAATATATTCATACCGTTGAGGTTTCCTAATTTTTTTTAAAGACCATATATATATAAAAAAAAAAATGGTTATGCCCTTGTATCTACAAAACTATATAATAACTTATCCATACAACAATTCTATAAATATCATTAAATGGTAAAAAATTAAAATTAAATTATAAAAGTTAAAACACATAATACCGTAATTATGCATTCCATAAGACTTTGTTAGCAAGTTGTATAAAGTTAATTGTATAGATAGGTTGTATATGTCAAGAATTATTCAAATAATTTTTGTGCATCAGGACAAGAATCTTCTATGACTGGGGACTTTGAAATAAAAAATAAAAAGATATTATAAAATTAAATTAGAAAAGTTAAAATATATTCTTTTTCTTCTTTTTTTTTTAATGGATAATATTACAGTATGAAAAAATTTTAATTACAATATTTGGTACAACCCGCATTTGTTGATAAATTTTATTTCATTGCGCATTTATGTTTTATCTTACAAAATAAAAATTTCACATCTTCAAAAAATAAAAAATAGGAAAATCATTTTTAAAGGGTTTTAAAGCTATATCCAACATGGTTAATTACACAGTGTTCATTAATTATAACTAACAAAAAATTATTTTCTAGTAAACAATTATCAAAAGAGAAAGTTCTATTTTCCTTCTTTTGAGTTCAAATCAAGAAACGAATTTTTTTATAGATTGAGAAAAGTTTTTAAAAAGAAAGGAAAGAAAGAAAAACTCTAATAAATGAGTGAGTAAATCTTGTTGACCCTAAGTCTTCTCTCTTTTTTGGTATTTACTGTTTGCAAATGGCTATTTATGTGATTAATATCTCTACTTTAGAAATAGGATTTTAAGATTTTAGCTGAGCAACTCTTTAAATTCATCGAAGAAGTTTATTAATTATCAATGTACCAAGAAAGATTTCAAATTTTAAGAGTGCCAGAAAAAAAAAAAACAATGAAATAAGCCAACTAATAATGTTCCTCAGAAGATGTTCAGGTTCAAAATTGTTAAATTCAATTGATATATAAGAACAATATTTAATACAATTTATATTTACTTAATTATATATTTTTATATGCAATAGAAAATATAACTAAGGTTGTATTTATAATGTAATGTCGTCTTATATCTAAAATGATGCGTTAATTAATTCAATGGTAATATATAAACCCATTTAGTATCACTCTTTAAATCCTCAATGAAATATTTTTAGGCATTTAAGGGAGAGATAGAACGAAAGAGATTACTTAAGTAGCAAGCAGCTTAATGTAAATGCAACTAAGAAAAATAGTTGGAATCTATAGTACAAACACTAAGACATATATATGTGCGTTAGGTTAATGTAATTTAAGTTTTTTACTTAATTTCACGCATTTTATTTTTAATGATTGATTTATTACTATCTATGATGGGAAAGAGAAATTAAAAAGTAAGTTTTTTCTATGGCAACTCAGCAATTTTTTATATCATTAAATTTAAAAAGAATCAATAGTTATCAAACAGAATCAAAATTTTAAATTATAATAGATTAAGTTATATGTGTATATTTGCATATGTTAGCTTTGTTTCTTTTGGAAATCGAATGAATGGTAGACCAAGTACAAAACCATAAAATGCTTTAATCAGTTTTTTTACATAAATGGTGAGTTGTTGGATCAATGTACTTCCGATGGTGGATATTGAATTTAATGTATATAATTCATGTCTATTCAATCTCAACCATTGAAAATGCATTAATAAAATAGTTCACAATTTATGTAACAAATGTGATGTTATGCAACCTCGCCCTATATACATACCAGAGAACTCTTACAATTCCCTGAAGTTTTCTATTGCTGTTTTGATTTCCAAAACAATTCTTAACTGAATCTTTGATATCGAAGTTGACGAGAGCCTGGTTGCTTTGCTCCGCAGTAGAAGAAACCACAGTCTTCTCCAAGTATTTGTTTGTATCTTCGAATAAAAATAAAAATAATAAAGATATTTCGTTTATAAATTATATTTAATTTTATTACACATTTATGTTATGTAAAAAAAAATATAAAGCACTTCGCATTGTTAAAAAAAAAAAAATCATTTTTCTAAGATTTTAAAAAACATAAAAATTAAATAGTGTAGAAAACCCTACTTAGATTTATTCTAACTTTCAATCCATCTATAAAATAATAATAAATAGGAAAACAAACCCACACAATTAAAAATTCTTGTCAAAATTAATAATAATAAATCAATTGTAAGATTAAACTCAAACAACATAGAATTTGAAAAATCATTCTACTAGCTTATATTATTGCTTTTAATATCTCCGTTAGAGCTAGTAATGCGCCCATGCAAGCTTAATCTTAAACATTAAGCAGCAGCTTGGAGACTCTCCATCATTTGTGATGTCATACATCAGTTTGCTCTTAAATTTATAATTCATTTATTTGGGCACTTTTTGCTCATTATAATAATAACATATTGCCATTTAAAAGTCTGTGATTCTACGCACAAATTTTACACTAGCATGTCGAGCAACAATTACACGCATGTACATACAGCAACAACTTAAAAGATGAGAAATATATCTGATTCATCTATCACCACATGTTTAGAAGTTAAATATGCATGGACACATTTGCTAGAATGGTAAAAGAGATTCCATGGAGGATTCGATAATAGATGGTTCTGCAATAAAAAGATTTTAAAAAAAAAGCACGGATGAGAAAATTAATTGAAAGAGAACTTAAATCAATGGTATGAAAAATAATAATCATATAAATAGAAATACATGATTTCTAATTATGCTCACCCACTTTTATCAGCCATGGAAACTTCTTCATGTTCAAAAACTTGAGGGATTAGAATCTTATCTTAATCTAAACTCTTTTTAGTTTCTATAGATCTTGCGTCATGTGGATTTATTATCTATGAGTGGTTAAGATTCATTATATTTTCTATCATTTTGAATATTTTTCTCGTTAACCACCAATCATATTTTTATATTTTTTTAAGGTGAAAATCAAATCAGGAGGATATCCTGGAGCGATCTTTTGTAGATATGTTGAACTCGGAAGTAGGTTTTTTATAATTTTAAAACCTATTAAATATCCTGAAAACTTATGGATGAGTAAACCATATTTTCATCAAGCAATCATAGCAAACCTGCTCATCTTCATCCCTTAGTGTTCTTCTCGGCTAAACATGGAAAGTACCGAGCGTGATTGGTCGAGTCTCCCAGACGACGTACTCCGCATCATCGCAAGACTCCTCCACCTCCAATCACCTGAAGTTAACTTCAGTTATTTTTCCGCCGTCTGCCGCTCATTTCGGTCCTCATCCAGCTTGGTAACTATTCCTTCCAGGACACTAACTCCAAGCCTAGTTTTCAGCTATTGCAGACGCGATTACTTACTTTCCAAGTCTTGTATTTATGCCATCCAGCCCCTCCACGAAATCCTTGATAAACACGAAACGATCTATACATGGCTGGTCAGAATCGAAGAGTCAAACACCGGCAAACTCCAAATCAAGTGGTTGGTTTTTCACTTATACTAAACACTCGTCCGCTAAGTTACCAAAGTATCTCAACTTGCTGGATTATCGAGTTAAGAAAATAGCAAAATCCTACCAATTTATATCTGATGGTGATTTGAGGCTCCATTATTGTTTCCAAACAGTGGCTGTTTCCGAGTCTGTTGATAGTGACAGGTTTGCGATTATGGCGATACATATTCTTCTGCAGGATTTGTATGTTTGGAGAAATGGAGACGAGAATTGGATTGAGATACATGGAGCCTATAATTCGAATGAGATAGGCCCATTCTCATTTTTTACGGGTATCGTTTATCACAATGAAAACTTCTACGCTGTGATCAATTCTGCCAATTCCATATATCAGACAGTACTTGTTGATCCCAAGTCTTTGAGCATAACCAAAATTGCAGATTGTCCGCGTCCGGTAGATTTGTCCTCCATCTACCTGGTGAAATCATTTATGGATTTGTTAATGCTCGTTCGAACAAGTTATGGTTGGAACGTTTGTAAGCTTGATGAAAAGAACAAGAAGTGGGTTCCGGTTGCGATGGATGAATTGGAGGATCTTGTGCTTTTTGTGGGTCGTAATTTTTCAGTCCCTCATTCGGCTAGAGAGTTCTCTGAACCTAAGTTAGGGAGTTGTATTTTTCTTCAAGGTTCGCCATATTATTGCTGCGGTTCTTTGGTTGACTTGAAGGATAATACTTCCAGGAGGAGTCTATCAGATAATATTCCAAGTTGTTCTAAGATTTTCTGGCCTCCACCGGCTTGGCTGAAGCAGCATTCAAGGTCCACATCTCATCGGCATCGTTTTCTTTGCTGTTGCTGAATGTAGTTGTTTCTCTTGTTGTCCGAATTCAAACTGAAGCTTTCTCGGAACTTGTGATTCCCAGGAGTTAATTAGGAATTAGCCTTATTTTTATGCTTTGTATTTAAAGCAATTCAAATGAATTCCATATCGTGTGTTAGCTTTATTTATAAAAATCTTCATTAGGCTATCTACGAGAATTTAAAATAATATTATATATATAAAGTCTTGCATATAAAGTGACGTGACATTAAATAATCAATAAGATGAATAAATCAAAATTTATCATTTTGACAGTTCATGTATTCACCTTTACCACTCACTTATATCACATCATTTTGTATACAAACTTTCACTTATATCACATCATTTTGTATACAAATTTTATACACGTAGCATTATTCTTTTTTAATATTTTTATTAAGGCATATAATGGAGGACCCCCTTAGTTGAGTTTCCATATTCATTATTTAATTTATGAGGCTAAATTACATATGAAGAAAACGAAAATCCTTACCTTAGATCATCATATAAAATGGATCTTATGAGAATGAAAAGACAAAAAAATGACACTATTCTGAAATGTGAAAGATCTATCAATAGATGTATACGAGAGTTACAGATCATATTACAGTGCACCACACATATGGATACGTCAATTTTATATAAAAATTATAGACGTTTTTATAAGTAATTATAAAAAATCTTATTAACACGCGTATATAAATTTTTATATGGTTATTTACAACTTGTATATAGATGATTATATAAAAAGTTGTATACAAAAATTTAAAAATTTTAACATACTCATTTAAAATTATCATATAAAATCAACCAATGAATCGATGTACTGTATGCACGGTGATAGTATCATATTGTTTCTTTTGAACCAAGAAATTTGTAACCATAACTTTTGCATTGTTTATTATACTCTAATGTTTGAAGTATTAGAAGATTTCATTTTAATAGTGATTTCGAATATCATCAACAAACATCAATCAGGCGATTTAATTGCATGACCTCGGGAAAGGCTGCCAGAATGTTTAATGACAAGTTACCGTTCCACCAAATGCTGGGCGAGAATAATCAGACGACGTTTGTTACGCCATCTTCTTCAAACTTAAAATATATTTATTTATTATTTTCATGCTTTTTTTTTGAAAAACATAAAAGTTCCACTTGTTATAAAATAATTTTGTTTTCATTAATTTGGATTATTCTGAAAGTAAAACCGTACCGACAAATCTTAAATTGAACAATATCAATACTATTTGACAGGAGCCTTTACAAGAATCATCTCACCACAATCAACCGCAATAGTCTTGACAAAATGGCCGTAGGAAGGAGCAAAATATACCAACAACAGATGTAGTTAAAGCACAACTTAACCAATTAATCACATAGAACACAAGAAATATATGCTTAAAAGTATCAAAAAATTTGACAGAAGACAACCCAGAATGAACTTAGTCGACTTGGTGGAAAATGATTTATAATTCAAGAGCACCAACTCCAGCAGGAAAACAACGAAGGGATGCGGCCGGTTCTGCGAATATACTCAGCTTGCTGTTCAGTTTTTGCGGCTTGCCGGTTTCTCTTGGCTTCTGCCTCTGCTCGCTTCTCTTCAGCTTTATGTCTTGCAGCTGCCAGTTTGTTCATTAGCTTATCTTGGGAGCGGCCCCTTATCCTTTCAACCTCTACCTGTAAGATGCAAGATTATTACTGAAGGAACTGTCCAAGTTCTATGAGAGTGCAGAAAATGGAGTTCAATTTTACAACAGATGTTTGTCGTAAAAATTCATTGGTAGTTTGCATAATTAGTTGTAAACTCTATACGGGTTACAAATTTCACAAGTTTTTGCAGCAGCCATTGGCCAAGGGAAGCACCTGTACATGCAATGCTGCAACTCTCCAATTATACTGAGCCTAACCAGGCACTCCAGAACACTCTAAGAAAAGACCCTATCTCTGAAGACATATTACCCTTCTTCACAGTATGACTAGACCAACAAGATAACGATACAGAATAAACAAAAGTACCTTGATCGATGTGGTACTTTTCTACAACAGCAAGATGCCGAATAAAGGGCTCAAACCAAAAGGGAACAAACAAGGACCAACTAAAAAGCGGTATGAACAGGATTCCATAAGCAGAATTTTGCAGGGAAATATTGAAGAGTAACTCAGGTATGGTTCCTACTAGGTAAACAAGAAAATCTCACTACAAAGCAGTAAAAAGCCATCTTCAACCCCTCATACATGATAGAAAATTCTGTTTTTGTAACAGTTGCTCAACCCACCCCTACACTGCAATTTTGATGTGTGTATGTGCATGCATGTCTGTCTGTGCGTGTGCAAAAGCATGATCTTATATGTAAGAGAGAGAGGGATTCCACAAGCAATGGTTTCCGTATCAAATTGGATCTTCAACCAGTATCAAGATAGTACAAAAAGGAGAACTTAAACACTACTGAGATGCTTATTATCAATAGAATTTGAATAAACTATCTGAAGAGGCTGTATTGTAACAAACAAAACATATACAAGGTTTAATTGCCTGATTATGATTATATTTTGATGTAATAGGAGAAAATGAAAAAGAAAAAAAGTGATATCAGTAGACTAGACACACCTCAATTTTCCTCATCTCAGCTTCTGTTTTTGCTTTTTGGTGATTCTCCCATGCCTGAATTTTCATCTCTTCACGTTTGAACCTAAGCAATTGAAGTCAGGCACCAATTTCAGGCTATGAGAATAAAATTAGTAATCAGAAACAACCATGCACAAGTAGACAGGACATATAGGTTAATTAACTCTGGCAAACAAGTGGCGATTTACTGCAACTCAAAAGATTAAGCAAGAAATGTTTTAGTAGTCCCGATTTTACTTGATGGATCTGTTTTCCATAGACAATTATATAAAATGGTGAATCTTGATGCACTCAAAATGCTACTTTATTTCTTAAGGTCCAGTAATAAGGACATCATATTGCATTTTTTTCCTTGGCAAAACATATCACATATAAATCACAACGTTACAGCTAAGACCTATATCTCAGGTCAAGTTTCATAATCTACTGATGTTCATTATAAGATTAAATACAAATATGGTGATTGAAAACTACTAATAAGATAAAGTTGAATCTAGTGATCATACTATTTAGGGTTTGTCAAATCAGACACTCCATACGATAACAGGTTCTCACATTGTAAGACACCAAAACAGGGGCTTAAAAAATATACCTGGCCATATATTTGGCCTTCTCTGCCTCCTCCCATGCAGCTGCACGTGTTTCAATGACAGTTTTGGTTGGCTGTTCTGCTGCTAGAGTTTTTAGTGAAGTAGAGGCATCCTTATCCTCCTCCTCTTTACTAGCCCATGCAGCAATGTTCATTTTACCGAGCTGGGTACCAAGAACCATTATTTCTCTCCTAGTTTTCATTTGCAGCTCCTTTTCAGACAAGTCATCGTTCAAACCCAGATGGTGATTAGAGGGATTTGTTGGAGACGGAGCTGACGCTGTTCTACCAGGAGTTGACGGCCTAGATGAGGTTGGGCTGCGAATTGGTGTCGTTGCTCTCACAGGAGTTCCAGTTCTTGAAGGTTCTTGGCTAGCAATAGGAGTCATTTCTGTGCCCATATCTCTCATTGATACAGATCTAGCTGTCGAAGGAGGAGGAATAAATGTAGTTGCACTCTGTATGGCTATAGATGAATCATGCCGGCTAAGATTAACTACAAGGAAGCAGAAAAAGGGTATGATCAGTAAATTTATAACAATCGTACACACATAAATTTGCTTGATTTTCAGTTGTGATGCAACAAAATGGTTAACCTAGTTTTATATTGCTAAAACTGTTATTTGTCCTCTGAAATTCTCGCCATAAACATCCACATTATAATAACCAATTTCATAGGATTTTATCATTACTACTTGTAAGTAATGCTGCTTTATACATATAGTTTAAAAAAATAACAAAATAATGTATGCAAACCTTTTAACTGCCCAAGACTCGTTCACTAGCATTCTATCAAAGTTTGTAGGAAAATTTAGACAAATCTTTTCATTGCAGCATGGAGACTCATACAAATTGAGAAATATTTCACTTCATCTATTTGGCACTGCTCAATGAATCACCTAATTCTTTCAACCTTTTTGACAAGTCATGGAAACCAATAAAAGCGCTGGTTAATAAACATGGATATATAAATTAAGTTGTCTAGACAGCATAAGGAAGAATAAGTATGTTGTCTAGGCAAGCGGACGTCCAAGTTCGTTATATTTGCTATACATCCTTGAGTAGGCTTCCATTTTAAGGTCCACTCCCAGGTCACAAAATCTTACTGGGCAGGGAAGCAGCAGTATCTTCAGCCACAATGTCAGTCTAACTATCAAGATCTTTGGCTACCCAGAGCAATTAAAAATAAAAATAAAAAATAGAGTATTTGAATACTAATGGTTCGAAGTTTGTAAAAAAAAAATAATAATAATGCCAGATACTCATCTCCCCATTCAAAATCAACTTTCCTAGTAAACCTTCACAAAGACCATATGAATATCTAGTTATGTTTTGGACAACAGATTGTGGAAGATATTAACAAATCTCAATTCAGCAAACATAGTAATGCAATAATCTAGAATATCACATAATGATTTTGAGAAAAGGCAGGCATAGCATTTGATTCCAACATGTAGTAAAGAATTATTTTTCTTACTAGCTGATTCAGCAACAGAATTTTCAATCATAAGCACAGGCTTGGCCTCCCAACTAACAAATTTCTTAGCTTGACTTGTATCAATCCGCTTTGTATCCGGCTCTTCATAAGCAGGTGCAGGCACAGTTTGATCTGTTGGAACTTCAACAACCACCTTGGTTGACGACTGGCGGCTGACACTCCCAACCTTCCGCCCTCCACCCACCTGATTTCTCGGCCTGTTTGAATTAGGGCTGGCTATCCACTTCTGGGCATCATCCCATTTGGACGGAGCTGGCTTTGAGAATGGTGCAATGGGAAGTTGATGTCTCTGCTGCCTCTCAAAGTCAAAAATACCATCATGGGCATGGGCATGGGCAGTCTCATAATCCAAAGAGTAGTCCGGTTGGGATCTGATTGCGGACTGATCCTTCAATCGACGGTCAGAAATCATCATCTGGGCAGGCAAGGATGAATCAGCCGTGGATGAAGTGGAGCATTCAGGGTCAGGTAGAACACTCACCACCACATCAACATCTTTATAATTATCACAACTATCACTATCAACATTCGCAAGCTGCTGCTGCCGCTGATGCTGAGATCTCGAACTGGAAGTCAAAGTAGAAGTAAAAGACAAAGACTCGTCAACCTCTTCCCCTTCTTTCCTCTTCCTCTCCTTCTCCTTCTCCACTCCCCCCAATA
>JANLJB010001283.1:0-31392 GCA_026212285.1 Bursera cuneata | reverse complement strand
TATTTTTTTTATTGAATAATTTGGACCGCACTTTCCTCTCACAAAAAATGTGGACCATTATATTTTATATTAAGAGAAAAAAAAAAATTCATGTACCATCAAGGGTTTTTCCCACAATTTTTTTGGCCTTGGAGCCACCCAGGTTTGAGCTAAGATTTGTCAAATTTGTTAATGTAAATCAACATTAATTTTCATAATGAATCGGTTAATTTATTATATTTTTTATTCATTTTGGCATTTACATTTACTCCTTGAGAAATTAGAGGTACCTTGTTTCTTTTAGAGTATAAGAAACAAGGTACACAACCTTGTAGTATTCTCCATATAATAAAAAAAGCTATTTAATCATACAAAATTAATATATTATTAATATTTACTTACATGAAATAAAATATAATTAATATAAATAATCTCTAAGTTGATGATATAAGTGATGTCTGTTCCCATCTCTATTAGTCGCGTGCGCAACATTTTGGAATTCTATTTTTTTAATAAATTTTTCATGGTATTTTTTATTCCATTAAATATTTATATTTATCTATAAATTGTAAAATGTCCCTCTTGATCTGTTTGAAAAACTTTTATTAAAAAATAAAAAAATAAAAAATGTATTGTCCTTTGTTGACAATATGCATAATAAAAGAGTAAAAAGAAAAAAAAAATAAAGGGGAAATCGAAGAGATCAAAAGAGAAACGTTTTCTCATTTTGAAAATAGTAATTAATTGTGTTTACTTTTTCACAGAATCGCTTCAAATCACTTACAAAATAATCTAAAGTTGAATCATAGTTTTCTTCAAAATTTTTATTTTATTTTATTGTATTCATTTTATTACAAACCAAAATCTTCTTTGGACTTAATGACAAAAACTTCTCTTCCCTGATTTCCTCTTTCTTTCCTTCTTTGACTTCGGCAAAAAACTATTATAAATTCTAGATCAAAATAATTATGTACGAGGCGTTGCTCATAGAATAATTATTATTTTTGCTAATTCCCACTTTAAAGGATATTAAATATATAAAAATTGAGATACGAATCTATTGATATTCTTTTAATTAATATTTTTTTCTTAAAAAATCATTTTGGCGGTGCTGTTTTGTACAAAAATATTGTAATTGTTTTGATATATTTGAATGATAATGAGTAAAATTAGCTTCGTGTCAAACATAACTTCGATTAGTTTAGTATTTTATGTTTCTAGACACTTTTGTGGCGGACCATGTCAAATAATTAACAACTTATTTTAATTGCATGCTTATCACCTATATCAAAATATTGTAAAAAAAGAAAAAAAAATCAAAACTTTTAATTAATAAAATAAAAGGGAAGTGAATCATGTAGGAGACAAAAAGAGATCTTTAGGTATAGAATTTTTTGACCTAGTCCAAAGAATAGATAGAGAGGTATTGTTTCAAATTTTTATTGTCAATACTTTTTCCCCAATCCCTTTTTTTTTTCAATGAAAATGATGAGCAAAATATGGCTGTGAAATATTGAGGTTATTATTTTATCAAAGATTAAGTCAATATATGGTAAGGACATATGATAAAGAAATTTTTTTTTTAAAAGAAAAAATAATTATCATTAGATGAAATAATAATTAATAATCAATGCATATATATGTTTTTTTATTAAATGGTGAGGATTAAAAGCTCTCTATTAGTTTAAGTTCTTTAACATCCATCTCAGGACACACATATATACACAATTTTTTTTTTTTTAAAGTGTTTCAAAGTAAAGTGATTTTGTCAATCTCAACAACCCATTAACATGCAAGGCAACAAAAAATCAATATCAACTAATTTGGTCAATTTCTTTTTCAATTATTTTCAGTTTGAAAATATTGCTGGTTACTTGGTTGTATGATGGATCAGTTTTGCCAACTTTCTGGTATTTGGTACTAATAGTAAATTGATGAATTCTTATAGTAGGTTATTAATTATACCCATAAAAATTTATAATTTTGTAAATATATTCATTATAATATTACGATTTTTTTATTAAAGAAAGTTAAATTCCATCATATACAATGAGGTTAGAGTCAAATCGTTTGCAAAAAAGAAAGAAAAAAATCTAATTTGTCATGGTGGCTTTTTTCAATTCTATAGATTATTAACCAAACGACTCTTCTTTTGACTTTCTAAAACTTCTCTTTTTTTTTTTATTCCCTCTTCTTCTTTTTNTGGTGGCTTTTTTCACTTCTATAGATTATTAACCAAACGACTCTTCTTTTGACTTTCTAAAACTTCTCTTTTTTTTTTTCTTCCCTCTTCTTCTTTTTCTTCCATTTTTGACTCTAAGAATAAACAACCATGACTAGTTCTAGATCAATGTTAGGTATGTAATTTATGTGCATTAGTATTTTATTTATTTATTATTATTATTTGTAATTCTTACTTTCTTCAATTTTCATCAATTAAAAGGAGATAAATTTTGTGCTAAATCGTGCTTTCCAACGATAATTAATATTTTTATAATGAATTTTTCTTAGGAAAAAAAAATCAATCTTACCTGTTTTTTCCATGATTGTATGTTTTACTTTATATGAATCATGATTAAATTAAACTTTGTGCCAATTATATGCACAAATAAACTTGTTATGGTGGAAACAATATAGAAACAATTAACAATTGACTTGCAAGCTCATCACCTAACCCCATTACAGCCGGCTAAAAAAAAAAGGGAAGAACGAGGATCGAAGTTGAAGACAAAGAAGATTTTTTAGGTATTGAATTTTGTACTTGTCCCTTTGCCGTCCAAAGAAATTTGGTCCTTGTTTCAACTTCAGAGTCTCAATACTTTTTATGTGATGTGAACGTTAAATTATGAGGAAAAGATGACGACTATTTAGTGATATTATGAATTTTATTGAAATTTCTCTTGTATCAAAATTAATATTGAAAACTAAATATGTGTAAAAGAGAAAGTTTTGAATTATTTTTACGAGATATCTTTAATATATATATATGTGTGTGTGTGTGGATATATTAGTATAATTATAAAACTTAATTAGAACTAAACTATGCTTGCATAAGTGAAAAATTAGTACAGAAAATATAATGAGAATTCATATGAAGTTATTTAAAAAAAAAATGGTCACTTTGCTTTCTCATAAATGGAATTGGTTGGTATTTCAAGTGGTATGTCATAGACATGGTTTGTTGTATAATGGATGATTGTACTTCTACTTTCTGGTAGTAGTTGTTGTATATCATTAAAATTTTCATACCGTATCATGTACTTTCATTTAAAAAAAAATTCATAAGCTATATATATATATGAAGTATGTATTTTAAAAATAATTATCCTCATCGATTTCTTAATTTTTTTATTTATAATATAATTTTCATCCAATTAATTATTAATTTATTGATTTCTATGGCTCCATGAGCTACCCATTCCAATTGGATCATACATAGATTTTCTTTTATTGCAAATTAATATTTAGAGTACTTATAAAAGAAAAATATAGGTGTAAAGAATAATAATTTTTTGGTAGGCGCGTATAACTTCACCAGTTTTAGACATGAAATGTCAAATTTATACATGAACGACCAAAAGTCATATAACTATTATATACCACAAGTGTGAATTTTAAAAAACTGTATAATCAGTTGAAGGAAACTGCTTCGCTCAATTATTAATACAACATTTTTATAGTAGTTACAGAGTGTCTCTTGTATTAATCAATTTGAGTTCACAGTTGCTGAAAACGTCATTTCTTCAACATATATATCAATCCAACAACCACATTTTGACCCTTAAGTCATGATCAGATCAAAATTAATTACTACTATTGTTTTATAATAGCAAAGATATTTCAAAGTTCTGAGAGGCAGCGGGTAGATTATATGTTAGGTTACGAAATCCAAGAAGGAAATAGGAAGTGCAATCAATCTCACGTTAGTTACATTGCCAAACACGTACGTAAGAATATATATGTTTGTGAATAAAATTTCAATGGAAGGGATGTAAAGGCAAATGGTTATCGCTAGAAAGGATTTGATCAAATTTCTTTCACCAATACCATTGGATTAAGAAACGAAGCTTCATATAATATTATTTTTAGAGGAAGCTGAAGCATGTGATGAAATGCTCATGCCCGCATGAACTAAGCAAACGTTCACGCAACAACTTCCTAATCACCCTTTGCCCAATGAAATTGAAAGCTTAAACAATACCCACTTCAATTTGACTTCAATTTTATGTAAGTTCCATGTAAAAGTTAGATAGAATTTGTGAGAGACAAACTTGATAAAGAGACATCTTACCAACCATATACATGCATAAAAGGCAATATTTCACACCACTCGTAAGTATTCAAACTTAGGAAAGAAGTTTGATCCATTGACATGTTCTAGCTTGTGATTTCAAGCTTCATATCAACCAAAATTCGCTGGTACGGGACAATCATTGTCGGCCATTTTTTTCTTTTTTTTTTTTCTTTTTTTTTTTTCAACAAATTATGAATACAATATGAGCGAAATGTTACGTCAATAATCTCAACCAAGAGTCTCTTTGTTCGAACAGTCAGCCTTCAAGTCCAAATTTATATACTTCCATACGCCTAAATTTTTATGTTAAAATCACCATCTCAACTACCATCCTGTGTTGTCTAAAAACTTGGAGTTGTAAACAGAAAGTTAAAAAAATAGTAATTATAATAATAATTAAAAAAAAGGCTTGTGACCCATCTGGCTAATTACAGATCTAAATCAACAATTATAGTAACCAATCACCTTATAACCATGTGGAAGACAATTAAGTAGTTTATTCATGACACAAGCTCATTAATTTTTTATTTCTATGAGATAATTAATTATTCAAGTTGTATAAAATTAGTATAATTTGTTAGTTATAGAACAAGGAATTCGACAAAATTACTGCAAGTTCACATTGTACACCAGAAATAGAATGTTCCGATTAAGCTTTTGTTGGTCAATCCAATTTCATCGTAATCTGCTACAAGAGTACAAAGAGAGTTAGTATTTAATTTAGAAATCTTAAAAACTTCATCTTATTATATATATATATATGTTTCTTCTATCTATGCATGCATGTGTGAACGAATATATGAGACCAAAGTTATGGGTAAGCAAGTTGTAGAAAAATTCAGAAGTACACATTTGTAGTTGGTAATACCAACAACTACCCCGGTACACCATGTCAAAGAACAACATGCAGAACGCTACATTTCAAAGGACAAGATAAAACATATTAATGATGAGAATGAAATTCAAATCCAAGAGTTCATGGACATATAATGTATATATTATTATACATGTACATAGGTCAAATTAGGAGGCACATACATGACCAGCCCATATTGATTTTTAAAGAGTAAGATCTATTATTTTCCCATCTACTAAGTGTAAATATTTTTTATTAATAAAATGTTATCATACTTTCCAGGTTTATCTAAATGATTAATTTAGCTGGACCAAGAAAATTTTTTTGTTTATCCCACTTAACTTAGTTACCATTTGATGAAATTTATATAATTACTTGACTAAACGTTATTAATTAAGATTAATTATCTTGTATTATGATACGTATGTTTTTCGGGTAATATGGGTTGTAGTGTCCAACTGGAATAATTAATGACTAATTCAATGAACCATACTTCAAGTAATGCGTACGACTTGATAATTAGGTAAAATGTTGACTTCAATACTTAATGCTAAGAAACTTCATAGATAAATTAATCTATAAATCTTCATATAAATTAAATACTATAATTATTTTGTAATATACACGTAGTAAGCATTCAAATATCATTAAATTTTGCTGTTGTACGAGATTTCATTTTTAAAAGTACATTATTAAATGTTAATTAATAGAGAATTTAATCTTTTACTATAAATAAACTTTACTTTTCAACTTTATGTCATAAATATTAGTTAAATAAATATCATGTATTCTTGTTTAAATGTAAGTAAACAAAAATTACAATTAACGATATCTATCCTTGAGAGATGACTAGTTTGAAACATAAGCTGAGAAATTTTCCTAGAAAATTCCATGTCAAGAATGGTCTTCGTCTTGCTAAATAGAAAAATTTTCAGTCACTTATGATCTCTATATATATGTTATTCTCTTGAGCATATTCGTAATTATCAATCACTAAAAGCAAGCGTCGTGTATAAGTGTGAAAGTGTGACGCTTTTTTAATACACTAAGTGAGAAAATTTAGATGCTTCAATAATAATATATTATTATTTAATTGATACTTTATAAGGTATATATTAAGGTTACCATTGTTTATTTATTGTTCGTAAGATTCTTGCATATTTGTAGCTAATTAAATTAACATATGAATTTTGTAATTAGAGAAATCTCTTTTGTCTTTACCAAAAACTGTTAAGCCTTTCACTTTCCGTGACCCAAAACCTCTTTTATTTATTTATTCTCCACCTAAATCTGTACGTATAATCAAAATCACGTTCTCAACTACCATCTTGGGTTGTCTGAAAACTTGTAGTTATAAACAGAAAGTTAAAAAATAGTAATAATAATAATAATAAACTCTGACTAATTTATACTTGATTGGTGCCAGATCAAGTCTTTGCTTATTTAAACTGAAATCCTTTCCATTTTAGGAAGAATCTATTTAATTATCTTCAAATTGCAGGCCTTAATCACCAATTCTATTAACCAATTACCATGTGGAAGTGACAATTATTTATTTCTATGATAATTTAAAAAAGTATGTTTGTTCATATCCAGATTTGATTGATCAATTAATTAACTCTTAAAAGCTTATTGGGTGGTTGTTTTATTTATCTGATCCCAATGAGGAGCAAGTTTCAATTCCGATTTGAAATAAAATATTAATAATATTTTCACAGGCCAGATAGTAAAAAATGGATGTCTATGTCATATGATTAAAATGCCTATTATTTGCTTGTAGAGAGTAATAATTAAAAACACATAAAGCAAGAAAAAATAAAGTTTTGTTCCAGAACCTTTTCTGTAAAAGAACTCTCCCACGTCATGCTTCCTTAAGCTCTCTTGTTGAAAATCAAAATCATGTATAAAACATATATAACATTGATATCATAAATAGCAGAGTAAATTTCATAGATTTTCCTTGAAATTCGATTAATTCCATATCATCATTTTTTATTTTAAATCCTATAAATCTACCTTGCCAGCCATGAATTTTCATTAAAAATAACAATAATAGCAAAGTAATAATATGAAAATTATTATGTTTTTATTCGCCTTCGATAAAAATAATAGTTAAAAAGCAAAATCGTAAAAACAATATATCAAAATTTAACGAAATATATTAATGAGAAATAATTGATAGAATTTCGAAATCACACGTATTCGTGCAAAAGTTTATCAAAATCAAATATGAGTAGGATTATCTAAAGCATATTAAATATAAGGATAAAAGTAATAGTTTCAGAAATCGCCAAATCTAAATGAGTTAGTCAAAGATTAAATTTTCTATTTGCTTAACAAAATCTATGTGGTAAGAAATCTTTACTCCTTAACATAGTTACCCGTGGTAGGTGAGTTGGTGAGCTTTTCTTTCCCTTATAAATAGAAACCGCGTAGCTTTCTCTAGTCACAATTTCCAACAAGATCATTACTCATCTTCCCCTCCAGCTTTCTTCCAACGCAACACAAACCAATATGCCGGTTGACAGTGCTCCAGTTTCAGGCCAGACTGTCTGTGTCACCGGCGCCGGTGGCTTCATAGCCTCCTGGATGGTCAAACTCCTCCTGGAAAAGGGTTACCATGTCAGGGGGACTGTCAGGAATCCCGGTAATCAATTCAGTTTCGTAACATCAGTTCCTGGTTGACTTGGTTTTATTTATTTCTCTGTTGTTCAGGATTTTGTCAGGAATTGGGGATTTTATGTGTTGACATAAAATTGTGTTTATGTATGTGTGTTTGCTGTTTGTAGATGATCCAAAGAATTGCCATTTGAGAGAGCTTGAAGGTGCGAAAGAAAGATTAACTTTATGCAAAGCTGATCTTCTTGATTATGAGAGTCTTAAAGAAGCCATTAAAGGCTGCGATGGTGTTTTCCACACTGCCTCTCCAGTTACAGATGACCCAGTAAGTGCTTTTTTTTTATCTGTTTGGTTACCAAGAAAATATTTAACTGATAAATAAGAAAGAAACTGCAAATTTTTTAGTTTGTAAGAAAATTAATATTAAGAAATTAAAAAAAAAAAAAACAGGTAGAGGAAGAAGAAATCCCAACTACCCCCAGTACTTAAAACTTATGAACCTTTCAGCCTAATGTTTGATATGATCGCTATGTTGACAAATGGAACCGATCATTGGTTGGTGGGTCCCACTATGTTCTTCGATGAAATGGTGGTTGGTGAAAACCCATCTTCAGATGAGATTCTTATCTGACAACAAATAGAAAAAATTTGAAGAAGTCTATCTAAAGGAAATGACACGTCTTTGTTTAGCTTTAGAGATGGAAGTTTTCGTATTTCAACATGGATTTTCGTATACATATTATCTATATATCTTTTCCATTTAGTTCTGTCTGTCACATTCTACATGTATTTCTAGTCTTATTAGAAAGTTCCTGTTCTCTTTCTTATTACAATTATCTTAATATTACTTTGACTTGGTATAATTACATTATTATTATAACATTTGTCATTTTAATATTCATAATATACTTTTTAATAAATAATTAACAAGGTGACATGAATAAAGAAAGCAGAAGGAAGGTTTGTTTTGATTTCTCCAGCGACTCCAAGAACAAATGAAAGTTAAAGATAAATAATTCTTTAAGTAATCAATTAACCCTTTTAATGATTGCATAAACTTTGGCTTGTAAAGTTGGTAGATTTGGGATTTGCTTTTGGTGGTGGTGGTGGTGGACATGATCATAAGTTGTAATTTGTTTTGTTTTAATGATGATGAAGGAGCAAATGGTGGAGCCGGCCGTGATTGGAACAAAGAATGTCATAGTGGCTGCTGCAGAGGCCAAGGTTCGACGTGTCGTGTTCACGTCGTCGATCGGTGCAGTGTACATGGACCCCAATAGGAGCCCTGACGTGGTTGTTGACGAGTCTTGCTGGAGTGACCTCGAGTTCTGCAAGAACACCAAGGTTATTTTCAATCACATCTTTATTCAGATAATGTTAACACGTGTCTCAAAAGCACTTTAAAAAAGCACTTTAATAGAAGCACATACTAGAAAATGCTTTTACTTTCAAACTTACCTAATCCACCTTTTAGGTAAGTCTTAATCAACAATCATTTTCAAGAGTATTTACCGTTAGATTATAATTACAGTTTTACTATTATTTAATGGACTTTAATAACCTAATAACAATATCGAATCAGCAATTTAATATTTTTAGAAAAAGTAATATTATACGTACAACCTAATTATAAATATGATATAATAAAATATTATTAGATGATAAAAATTTATAATAAATTTAAAAATTTTAAAAATAATATTTTATCACGTTAATTAGATGATATAAAAATGATTATATCAGTTGGTTACAGAGATGAAATATTTATATTATTGATTTAATAGGAGATAATGAATAAGTATATTTTTTAATGGATTTATAGAATTCTAGTAAGCTTAATTTTTGCCATAATTGAAATAATTTCATGCTGATCTTGAAGCATTATGCTACATTATTACAATCGCAGAATTGGTATTGCTATGGCAAAGCTGTGGCGGAGAAAGCAGCCTGGGATGAGGCCAGGCAGAGAGGGGTGGACCTAGTGGTGGTGAACCCAGTTCTTGTGCTAGGACCATTGCTGCAACCAACCGTCAATGCTAGCATTGTCCACATCCTCAAGTACTTGACAGGCTCAACAAAAACTTATGCTAACTCTGTCCAGGCATATGTGCACGTTAGGGATGTGGCACTCGCTCACATTCTCGTTTACGAGACTCCGGCCGCCTCCGGCCGATACCTCTGTGCCGAAAGCGTACTTCACCGCGGCGAGGTAGTGGAAATTCTGGCCAAGTTCTTCCCTGAATATCCGATCCCCACCAAGTAAGTTTTTTCCGTTGTTATTCACTTGTTAATTCTACTTACTAGCTTTAAGAACAATTAGGTCACGTGATTGATTAGGTGTCAATTGGTAAATATTATTTTTTTTAAAAAAATTAGTAAAAAAAATGGCCTGAGAAACCCCCTTCAGACTTTGCTGAGTACTTTTGATGTAAGCAATTATGTCATCAAAAAATTTAAAAAAAAAAAAATATATATATATATATTCTTTTATAGTGGAGCAGTTGTACCAACTTTGATATTGAGAGTGACAAAACAGAGCAATCCCACCTACAAGATGGAGACAAAAGAATCTGAAAATTTGAGATAAATAAAAATAATTAAATTTTATATGAGTGGAGCTGGGTGGACCTCACCTAACCTCCCATTCTTGTGAAAAACATATTTAATTAAATGATTTTTTACCCCAAAAAAAAATTAAGAAGAAAGATTTTTATTTCTTCGAATATTTAGATGAAAAAAAAAATACTGAATTTTGATTTGAAAATTGGTAATTGTTCGCAGGTGCAAAGATGAAAAGAACCCAAGAGCAATACCCTACAAGTTTTCAAACAAAAAGCTCAGGGACTTGGGCCTTGAGTTTACACCGGTGAAGCAGTGCCTATACGACACCGTCAAGAGCCTGCAGGAGAAGGGTCACCTTCCTATCCCTACACAGCAAGAAGATTCAGTCAGAATTCAGTCTTAAGGCCATCAGCTATCACTAATCATGTGATAGCCGAATCGAGCTTCTATTAACGATCGTATCACTAAGAAAGAAAATGAAGATGTTTTGTTTTCCATTTCTGTTTTTGCTTTGGTTTTGGTCTTTGTATCGAAACATGCTTTAATGCGATTATACCCTAGTAATTAGTTTTAAGTTTCTAGTTAACAATGTATCTTTTGATGTTCTGCTTTAAAATCTCAAATACTGTATGTTCTTTTTGTTAAATTATCTTAGAAATACATCTTAAAAATCGTATTAAATTGATTATCTCACCGATTTTAATGATTAAAATCTCTAACGAGATACGCAATTTTTTAAGTATTTTAATGATTTTCATATTTAAAATACATAAATTTCTAGATCATATATATATATATATCTTTATGGTAAGTAGTGAGACTATTCTTTTTATAAATAACATTAAGACAATGAAGAAGCACTTCGATTTAAAAGGGTCTTTAAGAAAGAAGTATACGTCAAAGCTTAGAAAAAGTTTAAAATATCACCGTTGATTAGCTAAAATTTTTAAGTTAAGCGGTTTTTAAAACGGCATCAAAACTAAAATAATTAAACAATCTAAAATTATAAAGATCAGCTTAATGTGATGAATCCTCTCATATTATTTATCATCTATTAGTCATATATAAATAAAACGTGAGACCCTTCACCTGAGGAAAAATATTGCTAAATGTTATATATTATTATTATTATTATTACATTTTCTATATTGTGACTACCCAAATCAAAGAAATTATATAAAACTTGGATCAGTCCAGATTCTTTAATTTTATGAGTGGGCAATGAATTGACAAAAAGTCTTGATTCTTTTTCTAGACCTCTATTCTATAGATTATTATAAATCAAATGAAATCTCATATGTGATTATGAGTATCGATATAGCAGGTTGTAAGAAAATGACATAATATATTATTGATTTGTTTGTTTATTTTCTAATTGATGAATGGAATGGTCAAACTTAATAATAAAAGAATATAACATATATTAATTACTCATATAAAATTAGCAAAAAAAGATGAAGTTGTTTGGCACGGCTCTTTTTAAAGTAAATGCACTCGATTGTATATTTAAAATCAAAATAAATCCGAGACGCTAAATTTTCTCTTAAATTATTATTTTTTTATAATATTAATTATATATTATACTATTCCATTATTTATATGGTCTGGACAATAATTCAATTACCATATCATACTCAAAAAATATTAAATAGTTGTTACTTTGTAAATCTATATAATTTTATTATTGATTGAATAATATGAATATTGATATCTTTTTTTTTTTTTTTGTCGTTGCATGTATTTTAAGGAAAAAAAAATTCCAAGAGCAAACATCTTCTGGGAAATTCCTAGAGAAAGTTTATTATGAGAGACTTATGGAATTTTTCAATTGTGCTGGTCTTTGTATGCCCATTTTGAAATTATCATATTTCCCTAATTCAATTAGATGCAAAATATTCAAATCGTCTTTTCTACACCTAAGAAAAGGGCTTCTTTTGTTGTAATATTTTTAAAAGGTTTTTTAATGAATGACTTGGTTGTCCAAAAACGAATACCAGAACAAGTAACAGTGGTAGATATAATTCGATAAAAGAAAGAAAAGAATGAATAAAATAATCTTAAAAATTTATATTTGTCTTTATGATACACGTGTTTTTGTATTAGATTCAAAGATTATTTCTTGACTTAACTGCTACAAAGAGAGTGGATTTTTTTGCTTCATATAGAATATGAATATGAAAAGACAATGTAAAATCGATAAAGAAAAAGATAATAAAAAATTGTTAGTCTTAGAATGTAATTGGACTAAGATCAAAACTGGATAGAGCAATTCAAGAAATTACAAATGCAAGAATATGAACTTTTTCTGAAAAATAAAAAAGTTTAGTTAATAAGTTTTCTCGATCAAATCTTACATTGGGATTTGTTGTTGAAATGAATTTTTTAATAAAACATAATCGAAGTTATTCTATCTTTCGAAGCTTTTGAAGAAGACGTGACCCATTATGCTTGACCCTACTGGACTAAAAGTTCTTACAAAATTCGCAATTGGGGCTGCGCTGCTCATTTGCCTCCTCATTTGACCTGAATTTCCTTTCCTTTCTTCATGGCCAACATCAGTCTACTTGTGCACTATTATATTGTAATATGACTTCTTTTTTGAATCTTAGTTATGACCAATCTATGAGTTCAACGAAATAATTATCTCAATTAATTGATTGATTTCCATAAAGGACTTTGAACTATGTTTCAGTCAACATAGTAGTAGTTTGCTAACATGGATTTTTCTTGACTTTGCAAATTTTCAACTAATCCAAATTCCTCCAACAAACACTTCAAACATTTGGGTGGTAGATGACCTTTACATAATCATTGTTAAGAGAATGCACAGAGTAACCTAAGAGAATGCACTGAGAAACCTCCGACACCATTGCATAGTAGAATGAGTCAATAAGCTTTACATATTTTTCTATGGATAATTACATTGTAGTTTCAAGGTCTGCAATTTAGTTTGTTTGGACCCATTACAGAACAGGGCCAGCCTGCAACGAGACCAGAACATAGACTAAGAGAAGACACATCACATGTACAGCTCTGTGGCAAAATAGGAAGGCAAAAATGAGCTGATTGCCACCTGGAAAACACAGAATAAAACTCTGACTTTCCACTGTACAGAGGTCAAAACTGTCAGGTTCTGAAGCCCCTCCATCAGTTCTGTTTATCCATCCACCCCCTCACTTGCTTCAATAGTGGCAGAAGAGTTCTCTTGCTTTGCTTCTTTATTCATTTCTACAGAGTTGTCTAAGTATTCTCCTCCAGATCTGCAAACACCAAGAGATTTCCCACCGTCTTTGGGGCTTTCACGCTTGGATGGGCTTGTAGTCTGCTGCGGTTTGCTTAGAGTCAATATCAGTTTCCTGTCTCTCACTACCAACTTGCTAATGGAGTTTTGACCATTCCCTTTTGAACTATTGTCTTTCCCAAATGCATCAGTCATGGATTCGTTACCAGTAATAGGTTTGTCAAGTGTAGGACCATCAGCAGAAAGAACACTAGATTTTCTAGCCTTTGCTTTGGATACAATCACGTAATCACTACTCCTAGATTTCCATAACTCTTAGTTAAAAGGACAAAAATACGAAAAACAGACTCATAATTCCTTAAGTCAATAGACAAACCTTTTCAAGGATGAGGCCTTCACTTCTTTGACCAGTTCAAACTTTGTTCTACCTTCCTCCTCCTGCAGTCTGCTTACATGGAAAACAAAGATTTAAAAGTTGGAGAAAATATAAGGAAATGAGCACTCCACAGACTATAATGTAAGCACCATCTAGATCATGGAGAATGAGTAGAGTGGGATTTGAGCTATAAAAATGCTTGAGACATCACTTTTAAGGCGAAAAAAAAGAAAGAATATTCATCATTGGGACCATTCAAGGTACCAGAAAAACAAGATCTAATAATTCATTGGCTACTATATTCCTTACGAATCATAAGTTTTTGGCAAAGATTTCTGCTATCTTAAAAAAATGTTAACAATAAGGACAATTGGAGTTGATTCAGCGCATTCAACTTAAGTTCGTCTGAATGCTTCAGTAATTCATTGAACAATTTATCACTACAAGCATATCATGATCAGAAATGTGACCAATTAAAGCAGAAAGAAAACTATTAGTTACAAGTAACATCTTGCATCAAAATATGGACTAATTTTGTGCAATAGGACAAAAGCTACAAATTTAAGATGGAACTCAGACAAACAAACAGAAACCACATGCAACCATTCTTTCACTATCATAATAAAACAGAAACAAGACAGCAGATAATTTATGAGCATCGTCTTTAGTTTTCCTTTTGCAGACAACCTAAATGAAGAAATGAGCAGTGGTTCAATCAGCACTACATATGATCATTTTCTCATAGGCAAACAACATTTTAATAACAAACCAATTTTTTTAACAGAAGATAGCAAATCCACAGATCAGGAGAAGATGAAATCACCTAGTGTGTTAACTAGCCATTTTCTTTTCATTGTATGCCGATAATAGAACACTTTTAGCACCAAGGAAAAAGTGGAAGTGGTAAAGAGCAATACTTACGTATCAGATGAAGCATCACGTTTTAGCACATCAGTTTCTTGACCCTGTTAATAGTATCAGCATGTTATGGAAAATACTAAACAAGGTATTAAGCCATCTATAAAATAAAATTGCAAAGTGAAACAATATACTCACCCTTTCTGACACACTGCCATCTCCAACCAGTTCCCAGCGTTGCTTTCTGAGATTCAATCTCTCTTCATCCCCATCAGCATACAAGATCTATACAAGAATCCAAAAATGGAAAAATATTTAACAATAAGCAGAAGGGATTATATGAAAGATCACAGATCCAAGGCTTAGGACTCTATGAAACAGCTGATGACTTGTGATATAGCATGAAGTTTGGTTCTGTATAGAGTAGACATATAGCAATCAAAGTCAATTTTACCCTGTGCTTCTTTTTGATGTGGTCATAGGAATCAACAACACCTTCATAAAACCTGCAGAACAAGAAAATGCATGAGAATTGGAATTTTGCTTGTCTTATAAATTTTTTTCACAAATATAAATAAAGCTATGGGCAAAGGACTCAAAAGTACCGAGTAACAAATATACAATATCATCATAAACTAAACAAATGCAAATTGAAGACCTTTGGGCACCTTTTGAAACTTTCGAAACACAAAAACTTCACAACAAACATAAAAAGCTCCTGCAAACAAGATGTGACATCACAAATCCTTGCCTCAATCTGTTGCCAGATGTGTACTGTTTTTTTTAGTCAATTCTCCTTCATGTCATTAATCTGGCCCATACTATAGTCAGCATTCAGCCCATTTGACCAGTGAGATAGTGTTGGCCACATCATATGCAATACTAATCTCTAGGCATTTACCATGCATAAAGTTTCAACGTAACCTTCTTTTACAAGAATTTAAAGCCTTAATGATTTTCTAAGACACCTATTCACAAAAAATAGTCATGTTAGGAAGGAAAAGGTGCATGATTGCCATGATCTTACCACACCTTGAGACAGATATATGCAATTTGTCTCAATCTACAAACTAAACCATTAGGAGGTGAAAGAGAGTTCTAATGAATTGTAGAATAAAATTCTATCAAGCTATACAAGGATTGTTGATTAAAGAAGCTGGTGAATACAACAAACTCCAACAAACAGTAGAAAATTTAACCATTAACTACTTTACAAGAATATTGCACAAGAGGGTGTGAAACTAGAAGTACTGAAGTGCTCACGTCCTGTCCAATGGCCACCAAACCTTTATTCTCCAACCAACCAATTGCTCACCAAGCCCAGGCGTTTTAGAAGCCTAAATTGGAACAATAAATTAGATAAAAAAATGTAAAGAGTTAGCAAAACATGACAACAAGCTTCACAAGAGAGGAAGAATAGGGATGGGCAACCAGAAAAAATACTAATATGGAAGCAGAATCTTCAAAGAGTACTTAAAGTGATCAAGAAAATTAACAAAGAAAGCATAATAAACCAAAACACAATATGCAAAACAACCAAGTGGTGCAGCTTCCCGAACATCTTATGGAAATTCTCAGGTTCACTGTAAAATACAAGCTTTCAAGCAAAAGCTGTTCGATTGTGACAAGGAAACAAGGGAAAGGACTACTTGCTGAATGTGGTTACTTGTTTGCAATATCTGATGTTTGACAAGTCTATATGTATTTTTCTAGACACAGAAAGAAAAAGAAAAACAAAACAAAACAGAACCAAAAAAAGAAAGGAGGTAATTTTAGAATTTATGGAAATCTTCTATGCTTTTCTGATAGCTGTCAACAATAGCAAAAGTTGGATAATTCAACTAAAGAATGTTCTACATCTTTCCAACAAAAGATGACTCTATCATTCTCTCAAGGACATTTTCTGCAATAGGAATAAATTATGCCAATATCTTTCCAACAAAATGATGACATGTTACAAGTTATTCATACCATATCCTTTCCACCAGTATTCTTCTCCTTCACTTCTGTTTTAGGCGTTTCCCTTGAGTAGTTTTTTTCTTTGTTTGATAATTTAGCTGACGCCTTAGATATCATCTTCTTCTGTATAATTGACAAGAGGCGAAGATAATGTGAGAGCTTTATCATAGCAAACACTTATACCAAAACCAAAGGGAAAGAAGAACAAGTCAAAGAATCACCATCAGTTTACAAGTTATATGGCAGAAGATGAATAGTATATTCATACCACTTCCTTCCCAGCAGAATGCTTCTTCTTCATGTCTGTTTTAGGAGTTTCCTCTGTGTTATTTCCATCTCTGTTTGATGATTTAATAGCAGCCTTAGAAATCTTCTTCTTCTTGATAGTTGACAAGAGGAAAAAATAATGTGAGAGCCTATACCAAAACAAACATTTTACAGATAAAATAGGATTTTAAGAGAATACAATCCCCTCTGTTTCATACATACCTTAGCACCAGAAGCTTCAGTCATACTTTTCGCAGAAGAAGCAGCAACCAAACTCCGTTTCTTGATATTTTTCTGGACTGATGACCTGTCCTCTTTGCTACCCCTTGCTTTTGCAACTGATAGCTTTTCTTGTTTTCCCTTCAGATCACCTGGGAACTCAGCTTCCTTCTCCAAAACTCCATGTCCAGGAGTTCGAGTTGTCCTTTCATCAGTCTTTTCAGCAAGTCCACCTTCTACAGAGCGCTTTCGTTGTTTTATTTCTGAATCACGTCTGTCTTCAAGCTCCTTTTCCAAAGTGTTTCTGGATTTTTTCAACCTAACTGACAGCGAATCAAGATCACCATCTTGATCCTTCATGCTCCTTGTTTTCTTTGGCCGGCCCCTTCTAGGGTGACTTTCATCATCAAGGCTGCTTTTTGGGGTAGGGGGAGAAGGCTCACCCATTTGTTTTTGGGTTGATAGTTGAGCTGTCTTCTTGGAGTCTGCATTTACAGAGGGTGAGCAATCAAATTCCCTATCATGAGACTTTCTGTGACCAGATACTTTGGGAGTTTTTCTTCTACTAGAAATCCAAGAGTGGTCGTAGCCTTCCTCTGGATTCATCAAGGAATTAGGTTTCCTACCCCTTTTCTTTGGAGCACACTCTAGCTCAATTTCTGGCATGGCATTTGTTGCAGAGTCTAAATTATCAGGTTCAGCACTGCCTCTCACATCAATACTTCTGGAATGCTCAGCTTGAGAACACAGCTCTAAAACTTTCGAGGACCTCTTATTTACAAAGTAGTCCTCATTCCTAGTTGGAGCAGTTCCATTACACTTCATTGCCTTGGAAATATCATCTACTTCATGGAAAACTTCTCCGGGGCAGACAGAATCTAGTCTCTTAGTCACCTGATCAACAAAAATATAAACATAAGCATCAAGTGTTTAAAAATGAGTATTGGAAAAGAAGGATAAATATTAAAACATCAAAAGTAAATAACAATAGTTCCGATTGAATATCATCAAATCAATGTCACTTGTTTCCTTTCCTGAGACATGTTAATGCAATTTGTAAAAATTTCTTATCTGTTTTATAATAGCAGTCATAGAAACTTCTTATCATGACCTCACACAATATGCAGGATAATGTCCTGTTTGGATCCCAAGAGTATTATGCATTGCAAGATTTGTACAGTTTTTGTTTTTGAGCCTTACAACCCAAGATACATCTGAACATGCAATCAGCTACACCCCTTATAAGTAAAGAAATTCTCCTTCCCAGGAAATTTTAAAATGTCACTTTATCATATCCTAAATTTTGACCTGCCTCATAACTGCTCCATTTTATATATATCCAATACAAATTTATGAATCTAGTACATGAGAGGCATCTGCAGTCTACTCCAGTTTTATTTTCTGATGGCCATTTTAGTGAAGATATCAACTCTTGTAAACAACCTTTACTCGGTTTACTAAATTATACAATATATTGCTTTCTTTTGCATAAAATCAAACGAAAAATGAGAAGTCCATACAAGAGCAACTAAGAATCTAAATTAGCTTTACTAACCTTCTAAAGACACAAAATTTAAAGATCTAATGTCAGCAAATGAAATCAAATTTAAATAGATGGTGTATTCAATCAATGCATACAATTGCATGATGCAGGACAGTATCACCAAACCTAGAATACCAGCCACTCTAAAGTGATAAATGGAGGAACATACCAAATATTTCCCAGTATCATTAAGATGATCATCACATAGGGTTTCATATTCACTTTCGCATATATAAGAAACGACCTCAGCATACTCATCCAAAGCAATGCCTCTAGAATGCACTGCTTCCACAAGCTTGGATTTAAGCTTAGCAGCACAATTTGTAAAAACTCTCTCTGCTAGCTTCCAGGAAAAAGGAGAAACATCCTGAGACGACCATAGATAACTACATAACTATCAAAGAAGCAATTAAAAGTATCAATGCAAGAAAAATGTTGCATAAGAGGCGATTACTTGATTCTCTTTTCGGACACTAGCCAAAAGAATACTGAGAATATCCCAAGAAATATCTTCACTTTCATCTATGACCAGGGTCATAATAGTTTCCATAGCGGTAAATACAGCATGTGGATGGTTGGACCTTTAGAATTTAGCAAGATAACACCATTATTAGTGAATCACATACAAAATATAATTGCAGTTAATAAGAAATGAAGTATGACATCAAGTTCTTAACCGTTAAGACAGGAAAAAAAGAAGTGAAGGCTATCTCAATATACTGCAAGAAACAAATAAAATAAGAACACTACAAAAATTTAAAGGCATCTAGGAGTTCAAGCACAGATTAACACCCCATCCGTCAATCCATAATGGAAATCTTATATTCAGTCTACTTCTATAAGAAGTTGTGTTTGTATTCCACCTGATTAGACCCGGCCTTGCAAAAACATGTTAAAACTTGAATAATTTTGTTGGCCTCTTATCTATCAACTTAAAGTTTAAAGGTCAATGATTGTTAGTAATTTATTCCACACCCAAATTCTTTACTAGAACTTAACCGCATCTAATTGTTCATTTCAGTTGACATGTTAACCTCCTAAAATCCACCTTCACATTTCAACAACCAACATATATCCAGTTCTTACTTCTTGTCATTGAGTAATAGTTACAAGAGAAATACGAGGTGGATAGAAGCCTAGTAAAGAACGAGTAAAATATTTAAGCCATCTTTAATGCTCTTACTATACAAGCAAGGCAAGTGGACTCTGAAACTGGCTTTTCAAAGAAACAGCCATAACCTCTCTCATGCTCTTTAGAGAAAGAGTGCTGAACTCAACAAATGTAATAGGTTTGCAGGGTCAATAATCAAGCAAATGCGTATATTTCATGTGATGGAACTGGTTTAAAAACATTTGCCATCTTCAGAATTCTAACACAAAAAAGGAGCTGAGCTCCACTAGAATCAAATTAACTGTCTTTACATTTTCATCACTGATCACCCAGAATCCACAAAAGAAAACTGTTCTATAATACAATCTGAGATTCTAAAAGCAAGCACAGAATTCATAAGATAGTAGAAAGAACAAACCGGTAACCAAATTTTTATATAAGGGCCAGGTTCTTGTTACTTAAAATTTGCGCAAAAAAGGGAATAATTTTCTCTAAGAATTTATCTATTTTAATGAGCACTTGATAGATTTGTTAAGTTGGAAAAATTAAATATTGCCCTTTGACTTTAAACCTTTAGATTTAAGATGACTGGTCAGAAATTTGCATTTTGTTTTAAGCTCAAAATTTAAGTTACAAGATTTTAATCTTTTATACAACACAAGGAAAATAAATAAATTGTTAAGGTCATTAGACATCCCCAAGTCTGTCTGCACATCAAATATTCTGCAGGACAATAACCATGAACTGTTCATCTAACATTTGCAAGTATTTACCACTTTAATGGCTAAAGACCGAAAACAAAGTTTAGCCTTAAAGAAAAGGGAAACAAAGAAGAGATCAGAGAGGAAAAATAGGGTGATAATCAACCATATGAGATGCTATGGCCTGAACAGAAAGACCACATAAAGTTAAAACTCATAACCTTCTAATAAAAGAACAGGGTTCCTTAATTATCTCAAGAGTAAAGTGGTTTGTTCTTAGCTACAAATACTCTAATGCAGAGAGTTCCCTGCTGGTTGGAACAGCTAAACAAAAAATACTTTTTCTCATCACCTAACACAACTGACAAAATAATTCACGCTATGTCCCTCAAGAGGAAAAATAATCTTAGCCAGCAGCTTGAACATGTAGCATATTATCTCTGAGAATACAGAATAGGTTCACGAAAAAAGACAGCATCTAACAAGACTAACATCAAAGCAAGAACTGAGTTCACCTAAGGAATATACATGTTTAAGTAAAACCTTGTACATATAAAAGGTTAATTTACTTTTAGAAGGTCAATATTGAACCTTGCTATGGTGTTTTCGTATTTATTACTCTACGTGCACCAATTCAAACAATTCAATTGTTCTGAACTACAGAATTAAAAGAAAAATGTATTGCCTTTAAATCAAGTGGGAAACTCGACATAATTGGGTAGATAGATTAGAAATTTGTTTTATTCTAACCATTGTAGTTCCATAAATTAAAAGATTTGAAACTGATAATTTTGGTTATAAAAATTGAATAACTTAGCATGATTGTTTGCATCATTCACATTACATATTCCAGTCATGTGATGTAATGCACTGTAACTTTTGGCCTTACATGGGACAGGCAATTATCTTACAGCGGCTTCTAGAAATTGATTAATGAGTATTAACATCGAGACAAACAAACATCTACATGAGAAGACAGAAAAATTGTAAACAACATTGACAATGAACTTACCTTATGAATCTTAGGAAATGATTAAACATCTCAAGAATCAGTGTATCACACTCAAGATCTAACATCACCAAGCATGACCTGACCTTTGCAACAGTGTCAAGAATGGAAACTGCCTTTGTATAACAGCGACCAGACACATGGGACAATTTTTCAAAAGCTGCTACAGACATCTTAAAAATTTCCTGCGCACCAACAATTTGGTAAACAGAAAACATAAGAGTTAAGGAACATCCTCTACTCATACATGGAAGAAAGTTCATTGCAGTAGAAATTAGTATAATTTGAAACATTCATTCAGATTCATGAACTTATATGAATTAAGATGAGCACCTTCATAACTTCATCATCATACGGAGCCTCTGGTGCTGTAATTCTGGTGATTTCACTAATGCAAGATACAACTGACAGCCTCACATCCACGTCTGAGTGCCTCAAGAGTTCATCAGCAATTAATGCCCTCATTGATGGTAGAAGTGCATCTTGCATTGATTCTGATGGTGCTTGCTCCACATTTGCAAGCAAATGCTCAACTTTCTAACAGACAAAATAATAAAGTAGAATGAATCCAGGGAGCACTGAAGTAGTTAATAAGAAGCAAGGAAAAAAAAAAAAAAACAATTTCAAGAATGGAGAATATCTCAAGACGTACGAAGAACCAAAGAAGCCAAAACAAAAGTCAAAATCAGCAAGCTAAGACAAACTAAAACAAGTACACTTCCAGATACAAACCTCAGAAATGTATTGAGATGTGAAAGAGAAATTAGCACAAAAAAAGATATAAATTAATTAAATATATCAGTAACAATTAAACCAGTTGCTCTTGTAATTCATTCCAGTAATTCATTCCACAAGGAAGCATCCAGCCATACACCCAAAACAAGATTATTAGTTCAGAGAAACCTTGAAATTGATTCAACAAACAATCATTTACAAATATGCCAAGAATTAATTATATAAGACCATATAGAGATTGTTTAAGAAAATACTTGGAAAATCGGCATTGTTAACTCTTTTGTTTTTCTTCATAAGATACTGGAAAAAGTTGAAAAAAAAAATGGAAAAAGCATATTAAATCAGGGGAAAAAAAAAGATAGTTACAAGGTGTACTATGACCACGAACAAATCAAAAAACGTAGGGAAGGGTAACCACCCTATACGAAGAAAATAGAAAATAAATATCTTGAACCCCAAGATAAAACTATGCCTTCCCTAAACAAACACTGACTATAAAAAAATCGTCCCAATACATCTTCCTGATCAAGATGAATGAAGAAAACACAGACTCTTCAAATTCCTTTAAAGCCCGAACGGATGCATAGAAATGAACTCTATCCCACAAACTGCCAACATCTTCCTTTTTTCTAAGCAATTGTTTCTCACTTGCCATAAAACCCATAAGATAGCTAAAAAGCACATTTCCAAAGAGTCTTTGCTTTTTTTTCCTTTCCCAACTTTCTTATCACTGATTCAACAAACAAGCATCTTTCCAATCAAAAGTACCAGATATTATCAGTAACAAACAATTGGAGAAAAAGAAAAAAGGGATACATAATCAAAACATATCAACCCATGAGAACAACAATATGGGCTATCTAAACATATTAAAAATACCAAACCTTAAAGCTAGTAATGCAAAAAATAAACCAACATAACACTAACAGTCATCAGCACTTGACACTCACAATGCTGATCCCACAAACAAAAATTCAACCTGAAAAAATCTCTAACATAACATGCAAATGTATAATTTGAATGACCAAACCGTAACAAGGATACAAAGCAAGCAACTGATAACCCATAAAATACCAACTGATAAACCCATTAAACCCACAGCACACACAAACCCATTTGCAGTCATTGCCCAATTTAACATTCCACCCACATGATTAAACATGCAACCAACATTACCCAACAAACAACATGTAAAAGAAAACAAACAAGATAGGGTCATTACATCAAGAAGAGTGGTTAGCTCATCAACGGATGATGGTGGACTTAGAAGCATATTTCCAACCTCCTTGAGCTGCTCTTCAAGCTCCGTCTCTCTCCTTGAAGCCTCCATTCTTACTCTCACCAAAACCCTAAAAATAAAAGCTACAAATTTGGGGTTTTTGGCGAGAACCCACAAGGGAAGTGACTCATTTTTAGCATTTAAACACACGGGCTTGCCTTGATTCTCTACTTACAGCAACTCAAACGCAAGCGCAAACGCAAGCAACCGACTTGAGGCAAGGCATGGGTAAGTGCTAAGCATGCAGAGAGGAGTAACAATATAGGCACAGAGTCTCGGATTCCGCCCGCTTTATTCATTTTGCATTGTTATTATTTGCTTTCACATCCGCTACTACTTAGTGTGATGTGTGCAACTTTTGCACTCCCGTTTGCTGTTCATGCTGATGCTTGTGCTTGGTTTTTGTTTTTATTATTTGAACTTTGGTTCAAAAATATAAATCAGGTTGAGGGTGTCTTCAATATTTTAATCGCGCAACCAAATTTAACCCAGAAGATAAAAATTTCTTCCCTGATGAGTTTGTAAGATCGTTAGGATTGTTCATCAAACTCCAAAAACTTGAAAAAATTATAGGAATAAACTAAAAATGAGGGATGCATTTGAGTTTTAATTTGTGTCTTTTTTTTTTTATGTCATAACTCTTTGTTTAATGTCCGAAACATCCAACAATATCCAACAATGTATAACAGATTATTTCGTATTGATAATGTTTGACAGGGTATATCATCAAATTGAATTAAATTTTAACAAAATCTTCTAATATGAGTCATTTCTGTAAATAACTTTGATGGTGAGCTTGACATATTAGATAAGTGGGTTATTTATCAATCCATTAGCTTGTGAGGTGGCTAAATAATTATAAAAAATTTATGTTTAGTTAAATTTAAAAAAAAAAAACTAAACTTTTTTATTTACGGAAATTGTACAAAATCGAAAGATTATATATAACATGTAGAAGCAACAGTCTCTTTATTAGTGTCATATGTATTCAAGGTTGTATCTAAATGAATCTAAGATGTCTAGTTGATTTAAATCCCATTCAAGTGCATGAATATTTAAATAAAGTGATAATATGAATTATGAGATGATTAATATAATTGAAATATCAGGATTTTTCAATGCAAGATATATGTTATGCCTATTACATGCCTCTACTGAAATTAAAATTTTCAAAATTTTATAGTTTAATTTAATTTCAATTATGACCCTTCCAAACCCAATTTCAAGGTCGATTAATATTAAGCCCAAATTACTAAGAAGCCTAACTATAGGCCCAACATTGAATAAATGTACTTTTTGAAGAGCCCAAAAAGCTAATGGGCCAAGCTTTCTGATACTTTGTTACTGTCCAAAATATTGGTGAGGGCTGTCAAAAAGTGAGTTGACATCCTCCCTTCTAAATCCTAATCTAAATTTATCTGAGTTTTTTAAGATTTATGACAAGTTTAAGTCATATATGACAAAGATTTATTCTATTATTATACTTAATTTTGATAAATAATCTCAAAATCAGTTATTCAGATAAAACTGAGATTTCAAAGAAACCCAAAGTATCTATTAAAAATAATTTTGTCCCACAAAAAGAAGTGTCGAGCTCTATTAGGTCATAATTGGTTTACAAAGTGCGTATTGGTGGCTGTCCTAAGATTTTATCAAAGACGGACGCCTTAAATATTTTAATATTTATAATCTACTTGATAAATCTTAATGATATGATATGATTTATTAAAAATAAAAAGATTACACAACATAATGAACTTTACTACTCAATAAATTTTAAAACAATAAAATAAATGGTGGAGCTATATGAACCCCCAAGAATACTCTCTACCCATTTTCTAAGTACACTCGTTATATAAAACTTAAATAATTTCATTTTTATCTATCAATATATATAATTTTGAGATTAAATCCATATAACCAATGCAAATTAAATAGTCTAATGTTGTATTCAACATCCATTAGGTTTTTTTAATCTTGGGAAACCATGAAATTTTCAATCACTTGAGCTTCAACAGCCTTCATCTTCTCAAAATTTGCCTGAAGATCACGGATCCTATTTTCCATTTCAGTCATCTAAGTATTCAGAGTAGAAACAACTACACTCTAAGCCTTCTTCCTAGCCTCCAAAATGCCCCTTTTCATTCTTAAGGCACTGAAGATGTCCTTAGCAATATGAGCAAGATCCCAAGAATGATAAAATTTGATGACTCCCTACAAGCAACAAGACCATCATATATTGGGAACACATAACAAAGTGAATTTTTCCAGAAGAAGACCTCAAAGATGCCCTTAAAACTACATTCGGTTGCAGGATCAAGTTCAATTGTCTGAGTTCCTGAAGATTGAAGAGGTACAAGCTTCATCATTTCCTTAATCATTGAATCATGAACGTTAACAGAGCTAGATTTTGGGTGCAAAAAGATTGAAGGGGTAGCAAAAGTCTCTCGTTGTTCCTTCAAGGTGCGTTTTGAGGAGTTGGAAAATGTTTGAGTCTTCTACTGGTATGTCAAACTCGGTTCTGACATTTTCTACATAGTTCTAAGAAAAATTTCAATAAATCAAAGGAGTTTCAAGAGGAGCACATGGAACAACAGGTTCATCTGTCCGAATGGTAAAATCTACGTTAATGGGGTATCGACCGTTTTTCTATTAATAGTTGGAACCTCAAACTCCCTTCTGTTACTGTCCTAGTGAACTTAGTGGAGACATTTGAGGATAGAAAAGTGCTCATTCTCTCAGCCATGAATAAAATAAAAAGGCAACTAAAAAAGGACAAGGCAAGAAAGTTACCTGGGATCTAAAAAAGGAAGGAGACAGCTAAGGCAAGACTCCAAAAGGGAAAGTGGGGCAAATGAGGATATAGAGAAGGCAACAGAGGTTGTTACTTACAATGTGGGGTGATTCCACGCCCCAGGGCAGCCTAGAATGGCTCACAAAACCATAATCTCTACAAGAGAGGAAAGTGGTGCTATGGAAATGATTGTGGATGGCTTCACCTGTCCAACGTGAAATAACAACCAAGAGATTAAAGATCTTGATGTCGGATGTCGGAGGTCTCATGGTGAAATTTTATAACGACAAGGAGAGTTCACTTACACTCGAGGGTGAAGAGAATTTATTTGATTTATTTGACACTTCTATGGAATATATGAAACTTACAAAATGTTCTTGTCTGCAAATCAAACATTATAGTGATCGAGAATACTAACAACAGGATCCCAAAATTTAACAATTCTTAGCTAAAATAAACGGGACGGGTACGTAATCATCTTTTGTATGTTGTTGAATTACTAGGCTCTTTCCATAGTGTTAAAACTTTTTGTAACGTTAAAAAGCGTTGGTAACTTGGTAGTGACTACTGTCGGCTTCCATGAATGCTGGTGTGCACCTTAATGTCCGGATTTTTGTTATATATATATATATATATATATGGGGAAGGTGATCTTTTGACAGTTGACACCAAATTTTAATATAATTCATAGACACAAATTTGTAACCCTTGTTAGAGGTGCAGTTTTTGACACGACATGCCAACACAAGACGAACACAATATAATATTAAAATGTTAATATTAACCTTAATCGTATTTGTGTCATGTTAGTATAATCAACACAATTATTAATCATCTTGTATCCATGTTTAAGTTGTTCAACACAGCAATCCTTTGACACGAATAAAAAAACATATCATATCAACTTATAACTCATAAATAAACTTATTTAATAACAACAATAATTAATCATATCATATTAATATCAATATTTATTATCATGAAATTTTCGTATTACCAAGCAAATTAAATTATATAATATAGAATGATTTTAATCATTTTCTTTTATATTAATAATTGTATGTATTATGAAGATAATTTTAATTAGTATAAACACGTTGAATTCTGACATGACACGTATTGTCACCCCTACCCTTGACCTCATCAATTCTAATAGATAAGATTTAAAATCAAAAATTATATCTAATAATTTCAAATGATCAATCACCTCAACCAACCATTAGATTATGTGAATCATAAATCATAAATTTGTGTTAAAAAGATTATTGGTTTCTTGGCGCAGCAGGTGAGCAACGTGTTGCCCTGCTTGGCTATAGCACCTGTCACGCAAATTCCAATTTGCCATTTACATTTATTTTCAATGGATTTCAGGTCCAAAAGAAAAAAATATAAGCTACATAAAATAAATAGATAAAATAATAATATCAATATTGAGTCAGTACGCATATAAATAAAATAAATGCCGGTAATGAGATAGTTATAATTAGATCAGAGAACTTAAGGTTCTCGAAATATAAATTTACTTTAAAATAATACATTCATAACTTCAGGTTATAATAACATTTTGAACATAAACATTAAAAATAAATCAACATCAAAGTAAATAAATATACATATGATTAAGAAATGCTTAGAGAAATAAATATCTATTAAAATATCTATCAAAATATTAGCTTAATAAATAAAATATTTCTAACTATTAGAAAGAAATTCTATTAAGTTCTACTTCTTAATTAGACAAAAAATAAAAAACAATAAAATCATAAAAATCATATTTTAAATAAAAAATATCAACTAGAAAAGAAATAAATTTCTATTTCAACTAGGAAACATAAAAGAGTTTAAAAGGCTAGAAAAATTATATAATACACTAGTCTTAAATACAAGTTTCAAGGGAAGTACTATATAAGTTGGAAGGAACTTGAAGATTTATATAAATGAATCTACTTCTTAAGTTACTTTTACCTGGCTATCATACAAATGGGTTTTGTGCAAGAGTGCAAGGAACACAGTTTGCAAAGAAGAGAAATTAAGAGAGAGCAACTGAGAGGAAAGGAGAATACTCCAATTAACAATATGCAAGTGGGAGTATTGTAACTTAATGTGATTATAGAGTAAGGCGTTAAGGTTTCTGTCAAAACATACATTTGTAATAAAGTTTCAGATATGACTCAAAATTGAAACCATGACGCAGCATTTCAAGTAAAACCAAACCCCACATAAATCAAAGCCACATTGTGCAATGCCGAATGTGCTAAGTTGTCTAATTTTTTTATCAAACCATAAATGTTTTAACCAAGACACATATATTAAAAAGAGATGTTCAACAATAAAACTGCAATGAAGGGCAAAGTCATACTAAATGTGATAACAACTAAACACTCAAAAATCTCATCGGAGTGAGACACAACAAATTTAAAAAAAAAAATTAGTGAGACTTGACGTGCTGTTGGACGACATTCAGACCGTCACTCTCCTCGCCGAAGTCCTGTAAAAGCCAGGTTCAGCAAGTTAAAAAAAACACCCCTCTAGCAAATCATTAGAACAATATATAATATCAAATTCGATGCATACCCTCACTACCACACAAGAACAACCTACAACCTTCCTTGCCTTCCCTTCGGAATCAATCTTACATAACTGCATAAAAGGAAAATGATCAATAATAATACTGAATTGAATACTACATATTAAAAATTCTGAAGTAAACCAAACAGAAGGGGCGAAAACAAACTAAAATACAAGACTTAGGACCACTTTTTGCCAAACCAGAAAGAATCAGAAAGACAATATATGCAGGATTACACCACCTTTATCAAGAACTACAAACACTTATGTTAGTACAGAAGAGCCTATTCTTTATATATAATAAGACTCAACAATGGACAAAGCCACATAGCTCCAAACCAGGGCGTTTTCATATCTTTCATCAATAAAATTTTTCATTGCATTAAAGATACACAACTACAACAAAAACCCACCAAAGAGTTTTTTCTTTGCATTAAAGATACAAAATTACAACAAAAACTACCAAAGAGTGTTCTTCTAGAACCTAATTATCAGGAAGCTAGCAAAGCCTCTCTTACAAATGATCTCAATCAAAAACAAACAAACAACCTATACAAGAGTTACAAATGATATCAACCAAAAACAAACAGACAACCTATAAGTAAGGGACAACCTGTAAGGAACTTAATAAGCATAGCCTATACTAGACATAGTAGAGAATCTATACAAAGCTATAAAAACAAGTCACTACTTATGCAAATGCTGCAAATGATACAGGAACTAACATAAAAGACAGATAAAAGTACAAGAAATGATACTTACTCCGGCCCACTCCCCAAGGGTCTTGGCACTCGGAACTGTTAATAAGCTCACATTGTGGTCAGCACAAAGCGCTTTCACCAGCTTGACATAGTCAGGCTGGTTGCAGTCCTCTGCCAATACACATAGCTGGGCAGTATGCTTCTCAATGACCTTCGCGCCCTCATGAAGGCCGCGAGCAAGTCCACCGTGAGCAAGCGATTTCCTCAGCACAATCTGCAAAGCTGTCATCAGATCCATCGCCTCGCCAAGAGGAGCTGCGGTCTCAGCCGCAGGAGCAACCTCTTCACTGCAAATTATGGGTCAAAACCAGTCAGGTACATGGTCAAAGATTTCCTTCCATTCAAACACAAAGCCATGAACTCCAACCACAATCAAATTATAAAAAAAAAAAAAAACCTAAAAATATATCTTCAAAAGAGTCGAGATAAAAACATGAACAGATGTCAGAGCACTATATATGAATATCAATCAAAAAACTCGAACAACTAAAGCATGCTTATTTAAAGTATTTTCAAAAACAAAATCAATAATAAGCTTACTTCCAGACCCACAAATCAAATTCTCACAAAACAAATGAAAACACTTCCAAGCAATAAAAACCACACTTAACCGAATATTGAGCAGCGATAAATCAAAAACAGCTTACTTACCCTGACATTTTTCTTGGTGATGTTCAGTTATTAACTTCTTCTACCTGAAAAACACAAAAAAAAAAAAAAAAGATTTTAGTTTCAAGTTCAACCCAATAAAGAAGATCATACAATAAGAGAGGAAGATGGGAGGACCTTGCTGCCGAGAGAGAGCGGAGACGTCTGTGACTGCGAGCTATGGGGATATAAAAAGGGCGTTGTTCCGTTTTATACTCTAACTTCTAAAACCCTAGCTCTCCGAATTTCCGCTGTTGCCCTTTTATTTTGGGCTTGGGCCCATTGGACTAGAAGCCGGCATAGGACTCTTTCGACTTCTCCTTTGTCAATGACCTAGACGGCCCGAACCTAATACCCATCTTACTAAGGGGAACAACATCCGACCCCCCTATGTTTGGGAATTTGTACAGGCCCTCACATTTTCAAAAATATACACATAACCTTCAAACGTTAATTTTCTTTTGTTAAAATAAGGAAAATTAACCGAAATAGTCTAAATTAAGGAGATTTTTAAAAAATAACAAATCTCATTAATTCATTTATTTACTTACCCACTTCAAATACTATAATAAAAATACCCTCACCTTCCATCTTTAATTCTCTTCTGCTAAAAATAATTGAACAGAAGATAATATGATAATAAAATATCATAAACCACCACCTCTATACTTCAAAATCCATATTAATCTTTCCGAAAATATGGAATTGTACCCATTAATATACAAAACCTATTATCTATCTCCACTCTTCTTCTTCTTGTGTCCATTGGTATACGAAACCCTTATTTCTATTCTTCCCTTTGGTATATAAAACCCCTTCTCTATTTCCCTTTTTTTTTTTTTTTTCTTTTATTGCTTGTTATTGGGTTAGATTTGTAGTCTCTTGAAGGAACCATTTCTAGCTCAAGCTTCTAAAATGCATTATGTGAGACTTTGGGATTTGGTTTATGTTTTCTCAAGATTTTGGCACTTGGGTTTGTTTAGGTTTTGAAATTGATATTCAAGTGCTTAATT